>JAESUZ010003145.1:0-21219 GCA_017311185.1 Proteles cristata cristata | reverse complement strand
GGACGCTTATATTTTTATAACATCGTTGCATGAGTGGCTGTCTCTCTGTCAACCATGGCCTCAGTGAGACTGGAGACAGATCGTACAACCAGGGGAGCTAAGCAGAGTAAGATCAAGCGCCAGACCAAAATTAGGAGGATAATTCTCATGAGGGTTTTGAATCCCCTGAGAGTTGAAAACCATCCTCCAGATACTCCCCAGGGTTGCAACCATTCCAGGTCTGGAGTGGGACATGAACAACCTTTCTCATTTGATCTGTGATCTCCTCTATGACTTTTCCCTCATCATCTATCTGTAAGAAGCAGTTGCTCAGGTTAAATTTTCCACAAACACCCCCCTCAGAAGCAAGCAGGCAATCTAAATCCAAGCGATTTGATAGATGATACTTGGCATCGTACATTTTGGTTTGCTTCTTGGCTGGTAAGTTAAGAGCCCTGGCAGTTTCATTGGTTATCATTTCTACAACTGTTTGTAGTCTAATTATCCAGTTTGGCATGAAAATGGGAGTAAATAGGACTCAGAACCTATCCTCTGCCCAGGTGGCAGGGCCATAATGTTGGATTATCCGCTCATGAGGTCACTCACCATCTTTCCAATTGCCAATTTGCAAGGCATGCCACTTTCTTTGAGCCTCTCTATCTCCATACATTTGAACACCCAGATGTTCCCCCTTCTAGCAAGTGGGAGTAGGAAGAAAGATGGGCAGATAGTCCCCAGCACACATGACCCTGACCATCCTGAAGGGAGTACTGTATAGGCTATTCTCCCACATAGCCAGTATAATCCACCTGAGGCCTGCCATTCCATGGCTGCAGTAATGTTGTCCCAGGCCTCTAGGAGAGAAGAGAAGTTAGACAAGGGGTGAGGGTCTCACTGTAGGTGACCCAGGGAGCCCCAGCATTGGGTTTCTCAGGTGGCTGAATTATAAAACCTTTGGCCCTGGCATGTTAAGTTTCCAACATTGCTGGTAAACATTTTTCCTCATTAGGGAAGGCAGTTCTTCCCAATGATTGAGGCCAAACCCTGGTAATGGAACTGGGTTATTTTGTTCCATTATAAGTCTTGTGGGGATCTAATTCTCTGGCCTCCCATGGTCATTGATTCCCCCACACTGTTCCCTATATACATAGCAGGAAGAAACAAGTTGGTCGTTGGGACTGGAATGGGAGGAGAGATACTTCTTATATCTTTGTAGAAGGGGTGGAAGAGTTGGTGAGATATGGTTGGATGGTGGCAGTGACCCTCTTGAAATGTAACATAGTCCCTGGGTCTCTGCCCCGCCCATAGATTCGGCCGCCAATCTGGGTGCCCCACGACCACTTGTAGTCTCCTGGGTTAGTGATGGTGAAATTAACAGGGTTACAGACCTTTGACTGACAATCTGACGCAGCAGCCCCCTTCTGAGGAGTACTGTCACACCTTCTTTTTCCCAAGTAGCCTGTGAAACACAGCTCCAGCTGGGACATAGAAACTCAGGTGTAAGGGCACGTAGACCATTTCCTCACACGTGTACTGGTCATCGAGTCGGTATTCTCACTCCCAAACTAAGTCTCAGTATGGTATATCAAGAGTCCTCAGGCCCTTCATGGTAAGTGCCAGATTTTTCATCTGACAGATGCCTATGGGCCAATACCTATAACTGCACTTGCATCAAACAGCATTGACACCTGTCGTTTGGGGTTGGTAATTTGTGTCAGGTCAAGGCCCCCCTTTTCTTGGTAGGATTGGACTTCTAATCAGTCTTCACTGGAAGAGAATCGTGGGTGAAAACAAGTGTAGTAACTCGCCCATTGGCAGATGGACCATGGGCTCCTGGGGGCCTAAGAAAATAGAGCCTGGTCTGTCCTAGTCCTCCCCATAGTCCTCAGTGGTGGCTAGCCCCGCAAAGTCATCTTCGGGGGCCGCATGAGGCCGTGGGGCCCGCTGGTACCGGCCCTGGGCCACACGGTCTCTTTCTGCTTGGGGCCCTGCTGAGAATCGTCCAGTTGCCGGGGGCCCTCGCTCTTCCAGTGGCCCTCCTGCGGCAGTAAGCACGCCGATTCTGTCCTACTTTGGGTGCGAGGCCCTCCTCCTGCCCCTCCCCTTTCTGGCCTTGACCCTCTCCCCGCGGGGCACCTTCTGGGAGCGTTTCCACGGCTCCCCCAAGGCGCCGCTAACGACTGCCTGCTTCCGCACCTGTCGGCGTCCTTCCCCCGGAGCCGCCTGTCTGGCTGACCAGCACCTGGGCTGCTGCTTCCAGCAACTGACTGGCCTTCACGCCCGTGAAACCTTCCGGCTTTTGCAGCTGGCGCCGAATGTCCCCCTGGGCCTGACCCGCCACAGCCGCATTAACCATCCGTGGTTAGCGGGCGCTTCAAGGGGGGTGTAGAGTCTAAATTCATCCACAGCCTCTCACAAAACTGGCTTGGACTTTTCCCCGTCACTGGAGCACTTCTCATGTTTTACTCATATTTAGGCCTCCTCCCCCACCCTTTCTCTATGCAATTTAGAAGGGTTTCTTGTTCTCGTTCAGTCCTTACAAACTCTGCATCTATACATGAGTCATTTGCGTCCCATTTAAGGTTGTACCCGGGATCTAGAGTCCCAGCCAGGGCATTCTCCTCTCATCATTTTAGGGCCACCTGGAGAATTCGGCAACACTCCTCTGTATTGAAAACGGTCAGGAGGAGGGGCGCCGGGGTGGCTTAGTCGGTTAAGCGTCCGACTTTCGCTTAGGTCATGATCTCTCGGTTTGTGGGTTCGAGCCCCACGTCGGGCTCTGTGCTGACTGCCCGCTCAGAGCCTGGAGCCTGTTTCAGTCTGTGACTCCCTCTCTCTCCGACCCTCCCCTGCTCATGCTGTCTCTCTCTCTCCTAGAAATAAAGTTTAAAAAAAAAATAAAGGAAAGAAAAGAAAGAAAACGGTCAGGAGGAGTTGGCAGCACTCCATCCAGGAAGGTTCGTGGGTTTGAATTACGGGCTGCATTAGGGCAATCATAGCCTGGTGCTTCTCTGTAGAGGAGGGGATGTGGAGTTTACAATTTAGGAAATTTACACCAGTGAAGTACTGGTACACAAAAACACACTGGCCTCCTTGGACCTGGCCTTCCTGATCGTAATAGATGGGTTCCCTGGTTTCCCTCAGTGGCATCTCTACGGCTCCCCGGTGCTGCTTCAGAGAGAGGCTGATCTCCACTGGCCTGACTCTCTAGTCGTGCTCCAGGAGGCATATGTGGGGTTCAGACTGGTTGTCCAGGTAGGCCAGTCACATTTGGGGAGGCTGGTGGTACTAGGGGAGGTAAGGCCTCAGGTGTGGGGGCAAACTCTGATGAGGTTTCTGCAGTCTGGGCTGGGGGGACAGGGTACAGTAGGCCATATGGTGGTGGGGTTTCTTCAGGTTTTCCTGACAGTGTGGGCTTTTTAGTATCTGGCCAGTATTCAGAGGAAGCCGTGACAAAAGCTATCTTAACTTGACAGCTCCTTCAATACAGATTTCAGCCAAGGCAGCCAGAATACGACCAGGTCTTATCAACAGTCAATGTGAGGAAACTGGTCAGGGTGGCTGCAGTGACCCTGAACACTTGGCCAACTAGTTCCCTAGAGGGCCAGGCCACCCCAGATGATGGCCAATCAATTACACAGAATGCCCAGAGCTTTCCGGTAGTTAACTTCACACCATAATTTCCCGAATATCCCTTTTTGAAATTTCTCAATATATATTCTAGGAGTGTCAGTTTACTCTGCTTTCTACCCATTTCCTCCCCCTAACAGATGATTTTCACACATACAAGGGGAAAATAGAGGAAGGCGGGGGACCAGTTTGGGAAGGATGCGCCCTTTGTCCACTTCTGGTCAGTCTCTCCTTCCTCCCAAGGAAGTCTGATGCTGCCTTAAGCTGTATGAATTTCCACAGAGCCTTGAAAAAGGACTCAACATTTGTTTTGGCCGTAGGTCAGTAGGAACATCTTCTTTGTCTGTCTCATTCACTAACATTGACACAGCGACTCCAACTCACTGCCCTACATTCAGCACCTTAGAGTTGTGGCTTCATTCCTCATCCCTTGTGGAATTATTAGGGCAACTCTGGGAGGTGATCAGACTCGCCTTCTGTTTCTTAGGGGCAGGTCTGCCAAAACAAACCTCATTCCGAACAAGTCTGACAGGAGGCTCTGTAAGCTGGTTACTGGGTCTCGCCGGTCCGATTAGCACACACAGGGTCCTCATCCTCATTCCTCAATACCTATCCATTTCTAAGATTCAATTATTTCCATGATATTGCCTTCAGATTTGCTGATTATTTCTTCTTCCAGTTCAAATCTATTTTTGAATCCTGGCTTAAGAGGACTTTGAATGCAGTTTTGTGGAGGCTTTTTTGGCATTCTTTCTTTTTTCATTTTTAAGTAGGCTCCATGCCCAGGATGGAGCGCAACATAGGGCTTGAACTCACAACCCTGAGATAAACATCTGAGCTGAGATCAAGAGCTAGGCACTTATCTGACTGAGCTACCAAGGCATCCTTTTATTCTTTTTATTGTTGTCGTAACTATGCCAAGGATGAGCCTCAGGTATAAACTTAAGGAATTCACAGGTCTTTTTTGAGCCTTCACCTTTCCCTGGAGATGCATGGTTACTTTCTAATTTTCCCTGAATACGCAGTTGTTTTTTTAACTTCCAGTCAACGTCTGGCTTCCTAATGAGAAAAGAAAAAAATGAGAGAGAGAGAATGAAGGACAGAGTAAGATCACCAGCTCTTTAAATCCCCTGGAAATCACTTCAGCCAAAGACTATAGGCCTGCAACAATGATGAGAGGTACCACAAAAACAGCTGCCTGACTCCTTGTGTGCACCTCTGTGATCATTAGCAACAATCAATGATCAGAGCATTTTCCCTATTATTTGGAGAGCTGGGCCCTTTTGCCCACCCTCACTCCTATGAGCTCTGTGTAAGTTGTACCAGGAATACACAACTGCCTAATAAAGAATGCATAGGTAGCTGCTAGTGTGCTAAGAGCTGAATTTGACCAAAGTTAATCACAAATTACCATTCAAACCTTCTCCTGGATGATTGAAACTTTCCACCTACTCCAGAGTTCCACCATAGTTATATCAAACAGACAAATTCTTTTTAACAGGGGAGACAAATTCCTGGCTGCCTATTCAGCCAGTTTTCTGTAATCTTCTCTCCTTCATCTTTGGAAGATAGTTTTAATCATATACAGAATTCTATTTGACAGTTTGTCTTTTGCATCAATATAACATGTCATCTCACTGTTTTATGTCCCCCACGTTTCTCAAATTTCATGACTTTGAGCTTATCCTACGTGAAGATCATTGAGCTTATTCAATGTGTTCATATCTGTAATTAAGTCCTAAATTAATTGTTTTCCTTTTATTTCATTTCATTTTTCACTTCTTTTCAATTCCCACATTTCTAGTTGGTTCTCTAAAATAAAAAAATAGATATATATATAACTTAGTTTATTCATAGATATTCTCAATGTTATGAAGTATTTTTATACTGGTTTCTGTTATTTTTTTTAATGTTTAGGTTTAATCTTTGAGCATATTTAAGACAGTTGATTTAAACCTCTTGTCTAAATAAAAATAACATATTATGCCAAAACTTACACTATGCAAAAAAGCAGTACTAAAAGGGAATTTCTTAGTAATAAACACCGTCCTTTGAAAAAAGAGAGATCTCAAATAAACAACTTCACTTTATATCTCTCGTAACTAAAACTAACTAATTAAGCCCAAAGAGCAGAAGGAAGAGAACCAATAGACTCTAGAGCAGAGGCAAATGAAATGCAGGATAGAAAAAAACAACAAAACTGAGATAAGTTTTTATAAAGATAAAATTGACAAACCAATAACTAGCTTGACTGTAATTTGTGCTTAGCTTGATTGTGGTGATCTTTACACAATATAAAAAGACAAAGTTGTACATCTATCTATCTATCTATCTATCTATCTATCTATCTATCTATCTATCTATCTATCTATCTATCTATCTATCATCTATCCATATACAGTTTTTATTTGTAATTTTAAACTTACTGTTAAAAAATCAACAAATAGCAAAGTATTTCTCTATTTGCCTATTCAGCCAGTGTTTATCATTCTAAGGGGCAGTGTGCTAATTTCTTCTTTTCAGTGAATTTCTTGTTTTGCATGTTTTATTTTTTGTTAATAAATGAATGTCTTGAATATTATAATAACACTAAAAATAAGGCTTTTCCTCTTAAAAATTTTTGTTGCTTACTGTAGGTTAGAATGTTTCATGGTTTTTAAAGATTTATTCCTTGTCATGTGTAGTCAAGGAACTTCTTTGTTCTTTCAGCTTAATGGTTTGAGTGACTTCTTTTAAATACTGAATTTTAAAAATGATGTGCATACCCTTTCAGGCTTTTCAGAACTGTTTCTTTGCACTTTGCAGGTGGGATGGGATGCTCCTTCAACATACAGGAAGTCTTTTTAAACTCTGCCATAGGATTCATTTCGTTTGTGTGAAGCCTAAATATCCATCAGAAAAGTGGTCTTCTAATTTTTTTTTTTTAGCATGCTTCCAGTCTCAGGTATTTGTGTGGCTTTCCAGGTTTCCTTAAATATGAAAACTTTTTCAAAGCTCTTATTCCTCAATATAACTCACTCATTAACTTCCTCCCACATTTCAGTATGTGTATTGCCTGCACTAACTTTTTATTTTTTTTAGCCTTAACAGTAGTAGCTTCTTTATTTTCAACTCAGTATTTTAGCAGAACAATCTGTGTGTAATAACTTCTGCGTCCTGACATAGATCACGTTAGGTGGGTAAAGGAAAGCATCAAACACTAGTTATTCAGGGAGCAACCAGAGAGTTTTTTGAGAATGAAGTTTGCTCAGCTCTTTCCAGAACCTAGTGCCTATACTGGGGATGCATGCTCTACAGGAGAAAGGGATAGAAGAAATTAGATTAAACTGACACCAGAATTTCTTATGTTTTTGCTGGTGAGATATCCAATTGGTTGCATATTTCTCTGGTTAAACTCTCAGATTGTCTTGTCTCTTCTAGAGTTTAGTTAGAGTTGATTCCAACTAATTTTGCCAGTTTTTAAATTCTTCAGTTTGCAAACATTTAAACATGATTTTATAGTGACAACTACAATCTCTCAATAAAGAAAATGTGATTATGCAATAAAGGTGAAAAATAATTGCTAGAGTGAATGCAAAAAAGATGAAAAATAATGCTAGAGTGAAATATGTAAGTAGATAAAATGGAACTTGATATGGTACTCAAGCAAAAATATTGACCTACAATATTGTTGTCTTGGTAAAAATGAAGATTTTTATCTCAGTAAAAATGAAGAAATCAGAATATGTGTTAGAGCAGACAGATATGGTGAAAAGAAATGCATGGAAACTCCATTCTCAGTACTTCCTTTTATAAAAAAAAAATGGGAAGAAAGATTATGAACTAGAAAAAGGAGAAAATGTTGACAATTGGGGAAAATAGAACACACCACAAAACGTTCTTCTAAAAATTTTGAAAGGAAGACACTATCGAGAAAAAAGAGCCCAAAGAGGGTGCACAAAAATGGAAAAATAGTAAATATTTTTAAATGTTTTATTTATTTATTTTTGAGACAGAGAGGGAGAGAAGTGGGGAGACGAAGCAGGCTCCAAGCTCTGAGCTGTCAGCACAGAGCCTGATGAGGTGCTCAAACCCACCAACTGTCATCATGACCTGAGCTATTTGGATGCTTATCTGACTGAGCTACCCAACACCCCTCGAGTAAGTCCAGGGGGAATCAATTCATATTACAGAGGCACCAAGTTCTGCAATAGATATCAGAGGAGGAAAACAAGACTACTCCTTAAATGGTTTGTAAATAGTGAAATAGGGTTAATACCATCCTTCTTAGGATATGATTAAAATTACCCTAAATAAATAATAAGTACATTTAAAATATTTTTAATCTTTTATTTATTTCTGAGAGAGAGAGGGAGAGAGAGAGAGCATGAGCAAGGGAGGGGCAGAGAGAGAGGGACACACAGAACCTGAAACAGGCTCCAGGCACTCCCTGCCCTGACGGCAGGGCTCAAACCCACGAACTGTGAGATCATGACCTGAGCCGAAGTCGGAAACTTAACCAACTAAGCCACCCAGGCACCCCAATAAACACATCTTAAAGTAAACAAAACCATACAGAGAGACTATTAAAAATTACTTTATTGAAAGTTTGCCTATGAAACAACACAAGTAACTCACTATACGCCCTCTTTTAGTTGACTTTGGCAGGGGAAAACAAAACCTGATCTGGTTAATATTAATTAATACGGATTTTTAAAAAGATATTGATAGGTAGTTCACAGAATTGATAAGTCAGAAAAACCAAACAAATAGTCCTGCATTGTGGGAACAACAAAATGAAGCCACTATCTTACAGTAAAAATGAGATAGTGATGAAGTGACTATAGTAAGGACAAATGCAATCTAGCCATTAATTTTGTGTTTGTATTCCTCTCTCAATATTCAAAGTCCCAGAAGAGAACACCAGATTACCTAAGATACTTCACACAGAATATGCTATTGTCTTCTCAAATTGTACATGGGAGGAAAAGGGAAGAATAAAATTACCAGTTTCCAACTTAGGAAGCATGTACTTAGATTTGCATTCTGCCTCAATTTCCATTTTTTTTCATCGTAATCAGTTGCTTGCATTCCTTAAGTATGCCTCCTTGAATACAGTTCATCTTGGTGTGAAAACCAGTCAACGAAAGGGAGAAGCATTCTGCAAATCCAAAACCAGAGCATATTATACTGGGACTCATACAGGGTAACTTTTATACACATTCTCGTTCAAAAACAAAATGGGACTTCAGTCAAGATGGTAGATAATTTCATTTCACAGACACAATGTGATACAAACTACCTAATGGAACTGACTCTAAAAATGATCTGAAGACCTGCAGAAGAGCCTGTCCATAGATAACCATAAGGAAATGTGTAGGAACAGCAGAGATGCAGCTGGGAACGAAGTTTCAAGTAAGACTAACTACAAACAAGAGGAACACTGCAAATCCTAAGATCACCTCTTAGGTACTACTACCACAGGGGGCCTTCACTAGGAAGACATTCCCTATAACATCTGGCTTTGAAAACCAGAGAGATTTGACTTCAGGGACCCTAAATTCTTACTGCCTCCTATGTGAGTTATATATAAATGAATATGTTCCGTGTATATGCGTATGTTCCAGGATATATATAAAGTCTCATGGCATGTATTTATTTACATTTATTTATATACTTATATAACCTCATATATATGATACTATATTTTATTTTTTTTAATGTTTTATTTATTTCTAAGGGAGAGAGAGAGAGACAGCGCGAGCAGGGGAGGGTCAGAGAGAAAGGGAGTCACAGACTGAAACAGGCTCCAGGCTCTGAGCTGGCAATCAGCACAGAGCCCGACGCGGGGCTCGAACCCCCGAACCGCGAGATCATGACCTAAGCGAAAGTCGGACGCTTAACCGACTAAGCCACCCAGGCGCCCCTATGATACTACATTTTAAATGTCTTTATTTTGTGTCCCTTCACTAATTTTGTCACTACAATTGATTGCATT
The DNA here is from genome assembly GCA_017311185.1 of Proteles cristata cristata. Classification (NCBI taxonomy): domain Eukaryota; kingdom Metazoa; phylum Chordata; class Mammalia; order Carnivora; family Hyaenidae; genus Proteles; species Proteles cristata. Next base: position 11,633 of record JAESUZ010003145.1, on the reverse strand, counting down.
ACTGGTGTGTTTTAACTTCCATGCTGGCTTATACTGATTAATCTACTACCTTTATTATATATTTACTTTTACCTATGGAATTACTTCATCAATGATTTTCTTATTCCTGAGTATGGCCTTTTTTTCTCCAGTTCAAGAATCCTACCTAATGTGTATTGTAAGGCTATTTTAATGTGATGAACTCCTTAACTTATGTTTGTGTTTGAAACTCCTTATCTCTCCTTCTATTCTGAATGATGTACTTACTGAATAGAGTATTCTTGGCTAGGTATTTTTCTTTCAGCACTTTGCATATATCATGGCCCTCGCTTTGGCCCACATGTTTTTGCTGAGAAATCAGGTGACAACTTTTGGGGACTTCCCTGGTATGTATCTGTTTTCTTTTCTCTTGCTACTTTTAAATTTTTCTCTGTATCAATACTTTTTGCCATTATTATTATTATATGTCTTGATGTGGACCTCCATGAGTTAATCTTATTATGGCGTCTCTTTTATTCCTGGACATGGATGTCCCAAGCTTAGGGAAATTTTTAGTTATTTCTTCAAAACATCTTCTGAACCCTTTTCTTTCTCTAACTTTTGTGATACTCTAATATGAATTATTATATTTCATGATGTCTCTGGAATTTCCTTAACCTATTGTCATTTTTTATCACTTTTCGCTGTGTTGAAGGCCATATATAAGATAACATTACATTCAAAGGGGAAAAACTGAGAGTTTTTCCTCTAAGTGAAAATAAGACAAGTATGTCTACTCTCACTACATTTATTCAACATGATACTAGAAGCCTAGCTGCAGCAATTAGACAAAAAAGAAAGAAACAAACAAACATAAGTTATCCAGTAGCTAAAGAATATGTAAAACTGTCATTAATTGCAGATGCCAGAAAACTTAAAATACAACAAAAAAATTTTTAGAAGTGATTAATGAATTCAACAAAGTTGCAGTATACAAAATTAATACATAGAAATTTGTTGTGATTTTAATCCTAATAATTTGATAAAAAAGGCAATTAAGAAAACAAATCCCATTTACAACAGTACATTCACATATGAAAAAAAACAAATAAATTTATTCAAATAGGTGAAAGACCTATATCTGAAAACTATAAGACATGATGAAAGAAATAAAAGACAACACAAATAAACAGAAATGTATACATGTTTATAGACTTGAAGAATTATTGTGATGAAATGTCCATACAACCTAACGAAATATACAGATTCAATATAATTCCTGTCAAGACACTAATAACTTTTTCCAGATCTAGAAAAAAATAATCCAAAGACATTAATTAGGGAAAGCAATCTTTAGAGAAAACGACAAAAGTAGATGTATCATCATCCCAGATTTCAAGAAATACTACAAAACTACAGTAATCAAAATAGTATCGTCCTGGGACAAAAATAATGCCTAAATCAATATAATAGTATAGAGAGTCCAGAAATAAACTCACACCTATCTGATCAAATAATTTTCAACAAAGGTCCAAAGAATATACAACGTGGAAATACTTTTAAATAAATAATGTTGGAAAAAATATTTTAAATAAAAGACTTTTAAATAATTAGTATTGGGGAAAAATGACAGCAACATGCAAAAGGAAGAAACTGGACCACTTCTTTACATCACACACCAAAGTAAACTCAAAATGGACTTAATTCCTAAATGTGAAACCTGAAATCATAAAACTCCTGTTAGAAAACACAGTCAATCATATCAGATACAGGGTTAATATCCAAAATCTATAAGGAACTCACCAGATTTCACACCCAAAAAGCAAACAATCCAGGGAAGAAATGAGCAGAAGACATGAACAGACACTTCTGCAAAGAGGACATCCACATGGCCAACAGACACATGAAACGATGCTCAGCATCCCTCCTCGTCAGTGAAATACAAATCAAAACCCCATTGAGATACCACCTCACGCCGGTCAGAGTAGCTAAAATGAGCAAATCAGGGGGTGAGGATGTGGAGAAACGGGCACCATCCTAAACTGCTGGTGGGAATGTAAACTGGTACAGCCCCTCTGGAAAACAGCGTGAAAGTTCCTCAAATAATTAACAATAGAACTCCCCTGTGACCCAGCAATAGCACTGCTAGGAATTTACCCAAGGGATATAGGAGTGCTTATACCTAGGGGCACATGGACTCCAGTGTTCATAGAAGCACTCTCCAAAATAGCCAAATCATGGAACGAGCCTAAGTGTCCATCAACAGATGAATGGATCAAGAAGATGCGGTTTATCTATCTGATGGAATACTATATGGCAATGAGAAAGAATGAAATTTAGCTATGTGTAGCAACATGGATGGACCTTGAGCGTGTCATGCTGAGCGAAATAAGTCAGGAAGAGAAGGACAAATACCATATGTTTGCAAGTATAGGAGGATTAGTAGGAATTTAATGGAGGACCATGTGGGGAGAAGGGGGAAATAGTGGGGGAGAGGGAGAGAGGCAAACCATGAGAGACGCCTGACTGCTGAGACAAACTGAGGACTGATGGGTGGGGTGAGGAGGGGGGAGATGGGCATGTAAGAGGGCATTTGTGGGGATGAGCACTGGGTGTTATATGGAACAACTTGACAATAAACTATTTGCAATAAAAAAACAAACATTAAAAATTTTTACAAAAATAATAAACCTATTCCATCTAGGAACTGGAAGGACATGTTTAAACTGGGCATTACTGGGGTACAGACTGCTGTCACCGGTGAATCCAGTCCAGAAGATTCTCTCTGAGGACTCCAGGGCACCAGGGCAAGAGATGTATAAGGATGACCATACCCTCAGAAGCCTCAAGGAATTTGAGAGCCCAAATATTTTAATTTACTGTTGGCAAATTTGTGCCTTTTTGTTTGATACCTAGTGTCCCACCTCTCCTACCTGCCTGAGTTAGGGCTTGGTTCCCTCTCATCATTGGGTCTGCATGGGACGGCCAGGAGAAGATCATCCATTTATTGGAGAACACCCCGGAAGTCCCATCCCAGAAGCCTGGGTAAGTCAGATGCCAGCACCCCACTGTACCCAGAGTTGCCCAAGACAAACATCTTCCCCAGAAGATGAATTTTTGAATCTTCATAGCACTCTCGTCCAAGTGAATTGTACCTTTGCGCCTGTGGTACGGTATTCCCATTCAAAACCAAATAGAGGTTGGCTATTTGGTGCTCGCTGGAGACAGAGAAAACATTTTCTAAGTAGCGACATGTGAACCAACCTTCTTCCCAGGATATGAGTCCTAGTATGACAGAGGCGAGAGACCTGGAGCGTCGCGAGTGAACAGTAACAGACGTGACTGCAGATTTTACTGAGGAGCAAGGCGCCCTGGTGAAGAGAGCCTGCGATCTGGAGAGTGTCGTCAAGGGCACTCGCTAGCTGCACACACAGTTGGAAAGGCCTTGGCCCTTTCTGTCGTGCATCTCTGCCGTGCACAGGAGCACCCGGAGCCAGGCACGCACACGACGCGGGTGTGGCAGCTAGCCGAATCGAAGAAGAGTTCAGCTCTCTGTTCCAAGCCCCCCCGCGCCCACTCTGAAAGCAGGTGTGTTCCCGCAGTGACGAAACGGATCTCCTCGAGTCCACTGAGGGCGGCAATAATTGTGCGTCCCCACCACTGCCGCCTGAAAGCACGAGGCGTCAAGCAGCAAAGGACAATTTGAGGTGTCTTCGTGGGAACAGGCTGACTTGGCCTCAGTCCAGCGGGTTCCTCTTGTAGTTGCTTGCGGGTGGCCAGGCCACCGTGGGTCCCTGGAGCCAAGACAGGGCCCGCACAGTGGCAGCAGTCCGAGTGGTCACACGGGTACCTGCGAACCGACCTCCCGTCGTCCACGTACCCCGTGATTCCGGGCAGCAGCTTGGCCCGGGCTCCCCCGTGTACCGGGGGCGCGGGACCCGGGCTCTACCGTCACCCGAGCGCACCAGGACACCGTGCTCCAGCGGACTCGGGCTCCCCGGTCACGCGAGGGCGTGGGGTCCCGGATTCTCCCGTCCCCCAAGGGCGCGTGCCCTCGTGCTCCCCCGTGACCCAAGCGCACGGCGACCCGCGCTACCCCGTCGCAAGTGCGCACCAGCGGGCTCCCATCACCCGAGGACCCCGCGTGACCCGGGTTCCCTGCCACCCAAGCGCTCTTGACGGACCCCCTCCAGCCAGGTGCGCGAGCCGGGCCCCGCGGCTCCCAAGTGCGTGTGTTCCTGGCTCCCTGGTGTCCTGGGTTCTGCCAGCCCGCAGTGCGCGCGCCCCGGGCTTCGCGGGACCCAGTGCTCGCCCCGGGGGGGCCCGGAGTCACCCGAGGGTGGGTGATGCCGGGCTTGCCGGTCACCGACGTGCGCGTGATACCGTGATTGCCCGTGACCACGTGCGCGTGCCTCGGACTGCCCGTCAACCGTAGTGCGTGTGGTCCCAGGTTCGCCGCTCGGCAAGCGCGCGCGACCCGGGCTCCGCTGTCACCGGCGTGCGAGCGGCCCCGGGCCCCCTGTCGCACAGCGCGCGTGTTGTCGCGCTCCCCCACTCCCCATGTGGACGCGACCGCACGCTCCGCGGTCACCACGTGCCCGTGATGCCAGGTGTCCGCATCACGCCCGTGTGCCCCGCTCGCGGGCTGTCGTGCGGGGGCGGCACGACCGCGCCCCCTTGCGGCTGGAGGCCGCGGCGGCCCCGGTCTTGCCAGGCATCTCCGCAGACCGCGCAGGCGCCCTGTCTCTTGAGGAGGACGCCGAGGCGCTAGTCCCTCCCCGAAGGGCCCCCACCCCCCACGCCCTCGGCTCTGCACGCGACCCCTCCGCACTGTGCCCGTGGGAGCCCCTGGGTCACGTCAGTCCCGCGTCTCCGGGGCACCGCGGCTGCACCGTGCCCTCCAGGCCCTCGCCGCCCAGGACGGTCCCTGCTTCGGCGCCGAGAGCGTTGTGTGTGCCCCGGGCTGCCCCGACGCCCTGCCGCTCCCGCGGTGGGTAGAGCGGGCGGACGCCTGGTGCGGCGGGACTCGCCGCTGCGGCGGCCCACAGGGACGAGGAGAGCTACCCAGGAGACGTCGTCGTCACGGCCGCGAGAGGGGCCGCGGGGAGAGCGCAAGCCGCCGGGGCAGGACAGTCCTTCGGGCTAGGGTGCCCCGTGTGTCTCTGTGAGGCAGGCGTCGCTTGGCAGTCGAGACGTGCGATGTGCGCCTGAGAGCTCTGCCCCGGAGCCAGCGCCACTGGAATGGAGATCGGAGTGAGGTGCGGCACGGAGGATGTCGAGAAAGGAGGTTGTGCAAAGGCCCTGTGGCCCCAGTGGTTTGGGGGTGTGAGAGAGGCCAGCGTCCCAGAGCGTGGCCAGTGACAGAGAGGTACTAGAGTGCAGACCGGACGGCCGGGCAAGGCCCCCTGGTGAAGAGAGCCTGCGATCTGGAGAGTGTCGTCAAGGCCACTCGCTAGCTGCACACACAGTTGGAAAGGCCTTGGCCCTTTCTGTCGTGCATCTCTGCCGTGCACAGGAGCACCCGGAGCCAGGCACGCACACGACGCGGGTGTGGCAGCTAGCCGACTCGAAGAAGAGTTCAGCTCTCTGTTCCAAGTCCCCCCGCGCCCACTCTGAAAGCAGGTGTGTTCCCGCAGTGACGAAACGGATCTCCTCGAGTCCACTGAGGGCGGCAATAATTGTGCGTCCCCACCACTGCCGCCTGAAAGCACGAGGCGTCAAGCAGCAAAGGACAATTTGGGGGTGTCTTCGTGGGAACGGGCTGACAGCCTCAGTCCAGCGGGTTCCTCTTGTAGTTGCTTGCGGGTGGCCAGGCCACCGTGGGTCCCTGGAGCCAAGACAGGGCCCGCACAGTGGCAGCAGTCCGAGTGGTCACACGGGTACCTGCGAACCGACCTCCCGTCGTCCACGGTACCCCGTGATTCCGGGCAGCAGCTTGGCCCGGGCTCCCCCGTGTACCGGGGGCGCGGGACCCGGGCTCTACCGTCACCCGAGCGCACCAGGACACCGTGCTCCAGCGGACTCGGGCTCCCCGGTCACGCGAGGGCGTGGGGTCCCGGATTCCCCCGTCCCCCAAGGGCGCGTGCCCTCGTGCTCCCCCTTGACCCAAGCGCACGGCGACCCGCGCTACCCCGTCGCCCAAGTGCGCACCAGCCGGGCTCCCATCACCCGAGGACGCGTGACCCGGGTTCCCTGCCACCCAAGCGCTCATGACGCGGACCCCCTCAGCCAGGTGCGCGTGACCCGGGCCCCGCGGCTCCCAAGTGCGTGTGTTCCTGGCTCCCTGGTGTCCTGGGTTCTGCCAGCCCGCAGTGCGCGCGCCCCGGGCTTCGCGGGAACCAGTGCTCGCCCCGGGGGGCCCGGAGTCACCCGAGGGTGGGTGATGCCGGGCTTGCCGGTCACCGACGTGCGCGTGATACCGTGATTGCCCGTGACCACGTGCGCGTGCCTCGGACTGCCCGTCAACCGTAGTGCGTGTGGTCCCAGGTTCGCCGCTCGGCAAGCGCGCGCGATCCCGGGCACCCATGTCAGCCAAGTGCGCGCGACCCGGGCTCCGCTGTCACCGGCGTGCGAGCGGCCCCGGGCCCCCTGTCGCACAGCGCGCGTGTTGTCGCGCTCCCCCACTCCCCATGTGGACGCGACCGCACGCTCCGCGGTCACCACGTGCCCGTGATGCCAGGTGTCCGCATCACGCCAGTGTGCCCCGCTCGCGGGCTGTCGTGCGGGGGCGGCACGACCGCGCCCCCTTGCGGCTGGAGGCCGCGGCGGCCCCGGTCTTGCCAGGCCTCTCCGCAGACCGCGCAGGCGCCCTGTCTCTTGAGGAGGACGCCGAGGCGCTAGTCCCTCCCCGAAGGGCCCCCACCCCCCACGCCCTCGGCTCTGCACGCGACCCCTCCGCACTGTGCCCGTGGGAGCCCCTGGGTCACGTCAGTCCCACGTCTCCGGGGCACCGCGGCTGCACCGTGCCCTCCAGGCCCTCGCCGCCCAGGACGGTCCCTGCTTCGGCGCCGAGAGCGTTGTGTGTGCCCCGGGCTGCCCCGACGCCCTGCCGCTCCCGCGGTGGGTAGAGCGGGCGGACGCCTGGTGCGGCGGGACTCGCCGCTGCGGCGGCCCACAGGGACGAGGAGAGCTACCAAGGAGACGTCGTCGTCACGGCCGCGAGAGGGGCCGCGGGGAGAGCGCAAGCCACCGGGGCAGGACAGTCCTTCGGGCTAGGGTGCCCCGTGTGTCTCTGTGAGGCAGGCGTCGCTTGGCAGTCGAGACGTGCGATGTGCGCCTGAGAGCTCTGCCCCGGAGCCAGCGCCACTGGAATGGAGATCGGAGTGAGGTGCGGCACGGAGGATGTCGAGAAAGGAGGTTGTGCAAAGGGCCTGTGGCACCAGTGGGTTGGGGGTGTGAGAGAGGCCAGCGTCCCAGAGCGTGGCCAGTGACAGAGAGGTACTAGAGTGCAGACCGGACGGCCGGGCAAGGCCCCCTGGTGAAGAGAGCCTGCGATCTGGAGAGTGTCGTCAAGGCCACTCGCTAGCTGCACACACAGTTGGAAAGGCCTTGGCCCTTTCTGTCGTGCATCTCTGCCGTGCACAGGAGCACCCGGAGCCAGGCACGCACACGACGCGGGTGTGGCAGCTAGCCGAATCGAAGAAGAGTTCAGCTCTCTGTTCCAAGTCCCCCCGCGCCCACTCTGAAAGCAGGTGTGTTCCCGCAGTGAGAAACGGATCTCCTCGAGTCCACTGAGGGCGGCAATAATTGTGCGTCCCCACCACTGCCGCCTGAAAGCACGAGGCGTCAAGCAGCAAAGGACAATTTGGGGGTGTCTTCGTGGGAACGGGCTGACAGCCTCAGTCCAGCGGGTTCCTCTTGTAGTTGCTTGCGGGTGGCCAGGCCACCGTGGGTCCCTGGAGCCAAGACAGGGCCCGCACAGTGGCAGCAGTCCGAGTGGTCACACGGGTACCTGCGAACCGACCTCCCGTCGTCCACGGTACCCCGTGATTCCGGGCAGCAGCTTGGCCCGGGCTCCCCCGTGTACCGGGGGCGCGGGACCCGGGCTCTACCGTCACCCGAGCGCACCAGGACACCGTGCTCCAGCGGACTCGGGCTCCCCGGTCACGCGAGGGCGTGGGGTCCCGGATTCCCCCGTCCCCCAAGGGCGCGTGCCCTCGTGCTCCCCCTTGACCCAAGCGCACGGCGACCCGCGCTACCCCGTCGCCCAAGTGCGCACCAGCCGGGCTCCCATCACCCGAGGACGCGTGACCCGGGTTCCCTGCCACCCAAGCGCTCATGACGCGGACCCCCTCAGCCAGGTGCGCGTGACCCGGGCCCCGCGGCTCCCAAGTGCGTGTGTTCCTGGCTCCCTGGTGTCCTGGGTTCTGCCAGCCCGCAGTGCGCGCGCCCCGGGCTTCGCGGGAACCAGTGCTCGCCCCGGGGGGGCCCGGAGTCACCCGAGGGTGGGTGATGCCGGGCTTGCCGGTCACCGACGTGCGCGTGATACCGTGATTGCCCGTGACCACGTGCGCGTGCCTCGGACTGCCCGTCAACCGTAGTGCGTGTGGTCCCAGGTTCGCCGCTCGGCAAGCGCGCGCGATCCCGGGCACCCATGTCAGCCAAGTGCGCGCGACCCGGGCTCCGCTGTCACCGGCGTGCGAGCGGCCCCGGGCCCCCTGTCGCACAGCGCGCGTGTTGTCGCGCTCCCCCACTCCCCATGTGGACGCGACCGCACGCTCCGCGGTCACCACGTGCCCGTGATGCCAGGTGTCCGCATCACGCCAGTGTGCCCCGCTCGCGGGCTGTCGTGCGGGGGCGGCACGACCGCGCCCCCTTGCGGCTGGAGGCCGCGGCGGCCCCGGTCTTGCCAGGCATCTCCGCAGACCGCGCAGGCGCCCTGTCTCTTGAGGAGGACGCCGAGGCGCTAGTCCCTCCCCGAAGGGCCCCCACCCCCCACGCCCTCGGCTCTGCACGCGACCCCTCCGCACTGTGCCCGTGGGAGCCCCTGGGTCACGTCAGTCCCGCGTCTCCGGGGCACCGCGGCTGCACCGTGCCCTCCAGGCCCTCGCCGCCCAGGACGGTCCCTGCTTCGGCGCCGAGAGCGTTGTGTGTGCCCCGGGCTGCCCCGACGCCCTGCCGCTCCCGCGGTGGGTAGAGCGGGCGGACGCCTGGTGCGGCGGGACTCGCCGCTGCGGCGGCCCACAGGGACGAGGAGAGCTACCCAGGAGACGTCGTCGTCACGGCCGCGAGAGGGGCCGCGGGGAGAGCGCAAGCCGCCGGGGCAGGACAGTCCTTCGGGCTAGGGTGCCCCGTGTGTCTCTGTGAGGCAGGCGTCGCTTGGCAGTCGAGACGTGCGATGTGCGCCTGAGAGCTCTGCCCCGGAGCCAGCGCCACTGGAATGGAGATCGGAGTGAGGTGCGGCACGGAGGATGTCGAGAAAGGAGGTTGTGCAAAGGGCCTGTGGCACCAGTGGTTTGGGGGTGTGAGAGAGGCCAGCGTCCCAGAGCGTGGCCAGTGACAGAGGTACTAGAGTGCAGACCGGACGGCCGGGCAAGGCCCCCTGGTGAAGAGAGCCTGCGATCTGGAGAGTGTCGTCAAGGCCACTCGCTAGCTGCACACACAGTTGGAAAGGCCTTGGCCCTTTCTGTCGTGCATCTCTGCCGTGCACAGGAGCACCCGGAGCCAGGCACGCACACGACGCGGGTGTGGCAGCTAGCCGAATCGAAGAAGAGTTCAGCTCTCTGTTCCAAGTCCCCCCGCGCCCACTCTGAAAGCAGGTGTGTTCCCGCAGTGACGAAACGGATCTCCTCGAGTCCACTGAGGGCGGCAATAATTGTGCGTCCCCACCACTGCCGCCTGAAAGCACGAGGCGTCAAGCAGCAAAGGACAATTTGGGGGTGTCTTCGTGGGAACGGGCTGACAGCCTCAGTCCAGCGGGTTCCTCTTGTAGTTGCTTGCGGGTGGCCAGGCCACCGTGGGTCCCTGGAGCCAAGACAGGGCCCGCACAGTGGCAGCAGTCCGAGTGGTCACACGGGTACCTGCGAACCGACCTCCCGTCGTCCACGGTACCCCGTGATTCCGGGCAGCAGCTTGGCCCGGGCTCCCCCGTGTACCGGGGGCGCGGGACCCGGGCTCTACCGTCACCCGAGCGCACCAGGACACCGTGCTCCAGCGGACTCGGGCTCCCCGGTCACGCGAGGGCGTGGGGTCCCGGATTCCCCCGTCCCCCAAGGGCGCGTGCCCTCGTGCTCCCCCTTGACCCAAGCGCACGGCGACCCGCGCTACCCCGTCGCCCAAGTGCGCACCAGCCGGGCTCCCATCACCCGAGGACGCGTGACCCGGGTTCCCTGCCACCCAAGCGCTCATGACGCGGACCCCCTCAGCCAGGTGCGCGTGACCCGGGCCCCGCGGCTCCCAAGTGCGTGTGTTCCTGGCTCCCTGGTGTCCTGGGTTCTGCCAGCCCGCAGTGCGCGCGCCCCGGGCTTCGCGGGAACCAGTGCTCGCCCCGGGGGGGCCCGGAGTCACCCGAGGGTGGGTGATGCCGGGCTTGCCGGTCACCGACGTGCGCGTGATACCGTGATTGCCCGTGACCACGTGCGCGTGCCTCGGACTGCCCGTCAACGTAGTGCGTGTGGTCCCAGGTTCGCCGCTCGGCAAGCGCGCGCGATCCCGGGCACCCATGTCAGCCAAGTGCGCGCGACCCGGGCTCCGCTGTCACCGGCGTGCGAGCGGCCCCGGGCCCCCTGTCGCACAGCGCGCGTGTTGTCGCGCTCCCCCACTCCCCAGGTGGACGCGACCGCACGCTCCGCGGTCACCACGTGCCCGTGATGCCAGGTGTCCGCATCACGCCAGTGTGCCCCGCTCGCGGGCTGTCGTGCGGGGGCGGCACGACCGCGCCCCCTTGCGGCTGGAGGCCGCGGCGGCCCCGGTCTTGCCAGGCATCTCCGCAGACCGCGCAGGCGCCCTGTCTCTTGAGGAGGACGCCGAGGCGCTAGTCCCTCCCCGAAGGGCCCCCACCCCCCACGCCCTCGGCTCTGCACGCGACCCCTCCGCACTGTGCCCGTGGGAGCCCCTGGGTCACGTCAGTCCCGCGTCTCCGGGGCACCGCGGCTGCACCGTGCCCTCCAGGCCCTCGCCGCCCAGGACGGTCCCTGCTTCGGCGCCGAGAGCGTTGTGTGTGCCCCGGGCTGCCCCGACGCCCTGCCGCTCCCGCGGTGGGTAGAGCGGGCGGACGCCTGGTGCGGCGGGACTCGCCGCTGCGGCGGCCCACAGGGACGAGGAGAGCTACCCAGGAGACGTCGTCGTCACGGCCGCGAGAGGGGCCGCGGGGAGAGCGCAAGCCGCCGGGGCAGGACAGTCCTTCGGGCTAGGGTGCCCCGTGTGTCTCTGTGAGGCAGGCGTCGCTTGGCAGTCGAGACGTGCGATGTGCGCCTGAGAGCTCTGCCCCGGAGCCAGCGCCACTGGAATGGAGATCGGAGTGAGGTGCGGCACGGAGGATGTCGAGAAAGGAGGTTGTGCAAAGGGCCTGTGGCACCAGTGGTTTGGGGGTGTGAGAGAGGCCAGCGTCCCAGAGCGTGGCCAGTGACAGAGAGGTACTAGAGTGCAGACCGGACGGCCGGGCAAGGCCCCCTGGTGAAGAGAGCCTGCGATCTGGAGAGTGTCGTCAAGGCCACTCGCTAGCTGCACACACAGTT
>JAESUZ010003143.1:0-62367 GCA_017311185.1 Proteles cristata cristata | reverse complement strand
TTATATATTTAGGAATTCCAAGGTTGGTTTCACATATGTTGAAAATTGTTACAATCTTTGTGCTGAATGGATCCTTTATTATTATATAATGATCTTCTCTGTCAGCAGAGATAGTTTTGACAGAAAGTCAGCTTTTATTTCTGATAGAAAAACAGCTACTCTAACATTCTTTGGTTGCCATTTGCATGAAAATCTTTCTCCATTCTTTCACCTTAGCCTACTGTGTCTTTATTTATTTTAAAATATAATTTATTGTAAAGGTTACTAACACACCGTGTATACAGTATGCTCTTATTTCAGGAGTAGATTCTCATGATTCATTGCTTACATATTAACACCCAGTGCTCTTTCCAACAAGTGCCCTCCTCGATGCCCGTCATCTATTTTCCCTCTTCCCTCCCTACCCCCATCAACCCTCAGTTTGTTCCCTTTGTTTAAGAGTCTCATATGGGTTTGCCACCTCTCTGTTCAAAACTATTTTTTCTCCTTCCCTATCCCCATGGTCTTATGGTGAGTTTCTCAAGTGTCTCAAGTTCCACGGATGAGTGAAAAGATATGATATCTTTGTCTGAGTGACTTATTTCACTTAGCATAATACCCTCCAGTTTCATCCACATGGTTGCAAATGGCATGATTACATGCTTTCTCATTGCCAAGTAGTATTCCATTGTATATAAAAACCATTATCCTTATCCATTCATCAGCTGATGGACATTTAGGCTCTTACCATGATTTGGTTATTGTTGAAAGCGCTGCTATAAACATTGGGGGTACGTGTGTCCCTTTGAATCACCATTCCTGTATCCTTTGGACCAATTCCTGGTACTAATATTACGGAGTCAAAGGGTAGTTCTACTTCTCATTTTTTGAAGAACCTCGACACTGTTTTGCAGAGCAGATGCACCAGCTTGCATTCCCAATAACAGTGTAGGAGGGTTCCCGTTTTCTCCACATCCTTGCCAATATCCGTTGTTTCTTGAGTTGTTAATTTTAGCCAATCTGACTGCTATGTGGTGGTATCTCAATGTGGTTTTGATTTGTATCTCCCTGCTGATGAGTGATGTTGAACATCTTTTCATGTGTCTATTGGCCATCTGGATGTCTTCTTTGGAAAAGTGTCTATTCATGTCTTCTGCCAATTTCTTCACTGAATTATTTGTTTCTCAGGTGTCGAGTTTTTAAGTTCTTTATAGATTTTGGATACTAACTCTTTATTCAATATGTCATTTGCAAATATCTTCTCCGACTCTGAAGGTTGCCTTTTAGTTTTGTTGATTGTTTCCTTTGCAATGCAAAAGCTTTTATCTTCATGGGGTCCTACTACTTCATTTTTGCTTCTATTTACCTTGCCTTCGGAGACATTTGAGTACGAAGTTGCCGTAGGTGAGGTCAAGAGGTTGTTGCCTGTTTTCTCCTCTTGGTTTTGATCATTTCCTGTGTCACAATTAGTCCTTTCATCCATTTTGAGTGATTAGGAACATGTCAGTGATGTCAACTCTCTCCACTATTAACATAGTGTTGGAAGTCCTACACTCAGCAATCAGGTAACAAAGTGAACTGAAAGGCATCCAAATTGGCAAAGAGGAAGTCAAACTTTCACTTTTTGCAGATGACATGATACTCTATGTGGAAAACTTGAAAGATTCCATCAAAAAGCTGCTAGAACTGACACATGAATTCAGCAGAGTCACAGGATACAAAATCAATGTATAGATATCAGCTGCATTTCTATACACCAATAATGAACGAACAGAAAGAGAAATCAAGAAATTGATCCCATTTACAATTATACCAAGAACCATCAGATACCTAGGAAAATACCTACCCAAAGGACTAAAAGCTCTGTATGCTGAGAATTCTACAAAACTCATGAAAGAATGAAACGTGGAAAAGACACAAAAAATGGAAAAATATTCCGTACTCATGGATTGGAAGAATATTGTTAAAACATTAATGCTACGTAAAGCAATCTGCACATTCATGGAATTCCAATCAAAACTGCCCAAGCATTCTCAGAGCTAGAACAAACTATCCTAAAATTTGTATGGATCCACAAAAGACTCCGATTAGCCAAAGTAATGTTGAAAAAGAAAACAAAGTAGGAGGCATAATAATCCTGGACTGTAGCCTCTACTACAAAGTTGTAATCATCAAGACTGTAAGGTTACTGGCACAAAAAGAGACACTTGGATCAACAGAATAGAATACAGAACCCAGCAATGAACCCACAAATGTATGGCCAACTAATCTTTGACAACGCAGGAAGGAATATCCGATAGAGGGGGGAAAAAAAAACCCAACCAACCAGTCTCTTTAGCAAATGGTGCTGGGAGAACTGGACAGCAACATGCAGAATAATGAAACCAGACCACTTTCTTACAACATACACAAAGCCTATTGTGTCTTTAAATTGAAAGTGAGTTCTTCGTTAAGTCATTCAGGTACTTTATTCCTTTGAACAGGTAAATTTAAACAATTTATATTTAAAGAAATTATTGATAGGTGAACACTTACTATTGACATGCAGCTAACTGTCTTCTAGTTTGCAGCTGTTTTTTCAATCTCTTGTTCTTTTAGTGGCTTCCTTTGCTTTTTGATTATGGTTTATAGTTATTTAGTTTGATCCTTATCTCTTTATGTTTTGTATGTCTATTACATGTTTCCCTCCTTACTTTACTGGAGTATAGTTGACAAAATTGTATATATATCAAGTGTAAAATGAGATGACATGGTACAGATATATTTGGAAATAATTTCAAAAAAAATTTCAAAAATAATTTTTCAAATAAATTTCAAAAAATAATTTCAAAAAAAATTTCAAAAATAATTACTGTTGTTGTTAATCAACACAATAATCACCTCACTATAATTACTTTCCTTCTTTTCTTTTTTTAAAGCTGGAATGCTTAAGATCTACTCTCAGCAAATTTCAATCATACAACACATTATTACTAACTATAGTCACCATCCTGTACACGAGGTCTCCAGAATTTTTTTTTATCTTATGAAGGCTTACACCATGGGAACAGCATCTCCTCATTTCCCTCATCCGCATCCACCACTGTAACTACCATTCTACTCTCTGCTTCTTTGAATTTGATGTTTTCTTTTTTCTTTTTTGATTTCATATGTATATGAAGTATCAAGAATATCAGGAAGTATTTTCAATCTCTGGCTTATTATACTTAACATATTGTCCTCTAGTTTCAAGCATGGTGTTATGAATAGTAAGATTTTCTTTTTCCTCATAGTTGAATATTACTCCATTCTACATATAGATAGATAGATAGATAGATAGATAGATAGATAGATAGATAGATCTATATATCTTATATCTTCCTTATCCATTCATCCATCAGTGGACACTTAGGTTGTTTCTATATGTTGGTTATTGTGAATAAAGCTATAATGAAATTGAGGGTGCAGATATTTCTTCAAGATGCTGATTTCATTTCCTTCAGATATATACCCAGAAACGGAATGGCTGGATCATATGGTAGTTCTATTAACTTTTTGAGGAACTTGCACACTGTTTTCCATATGCCTATAACAGATTACATTATTATCCAAAGTATACAAGTGTTCCCTTTATTCCACATTCTCACCAACACTTGGTATGTCTTGTCTTTTTGATAACAGATGTCTTACCAGGTAGAAGGTGATATTTCATTGTGGGTTTGAATTGCATATCCCTGATGATTAGTGATTTTGAGTATCAATTGGCCAAATGTATGTATTCTTCAAAATAATGCCTATTGCTGTTTTTGTCCATTTTTAATTGGATTGGATATTTTACTATTAAGTTGTAGAAGTTGTACAATATATATATATAATCTATGTAAAAAAAATATATATATATAAATATATATCTCCCTTATCAGATCTATGGCTTGCAAATATTATCTCTCATTCTAAAGGTTGCCTTTTAATTTTGTTGATTTGCTGAGTAGAAGCTTTTCATGAATTTGATATAACTTATTTAAGTCTTTAATTTGTGTAAGAGTTAATGTTCATTAGTGGTTTAATACAGTGGTTTCATTGTTTGGCTTCTGGATATCCAGCTTTTCCAACACCATTTACTGAAGACATTACTTTTGTCATTGTGTTTTCTTGGCTCCCTTGTTAAATTTTAATGGACTATATACATGTGAGTTTATTTCTAGCTCCTGACTCTGTTCCATTGATCTGCCAATAGAATAGTGTTTTCATTTTGATCACTTTATAATATAGTTTGAAATTAGGGAGCATGATGCCCTCAACTTTGCTCTTCTTTCTCATAACACTTTGGCTATTTGGGAGTCTAGTAGGTTCCAAACAAATTTTAGGATTGTTTATTCTATTTCTATGAAAAATGTCAGTGGGATATTGATAGGAATTGTAGTGTATCAATTGATTGCTTTGGGACGTAGGGACAGTTTAACAACATTAATTCTTCCGTTCTATGAACATGGACACTCTTGCAATTTATTTATAGCTTCTTCAGTTTATTTCACAACTGTCTAAATGTTTTCAGGATACAAATGTTTTTGCCTCGGATGAATCTATTCTTAGGTATTTGATTGTTTTTCATGCTATTGTAGCTGGGATTGTTTTTAAAATTTCTCTTTGTGATAATTCATTATTAGGGTACAAAACTACAACAGGTCTTCATATATTAGTTTTGTATCCTGCCACTTTACTGAATTCATTTTTGAAGTCTAACACTTTTTTTTTGGTGGAGTCTTCAGGTTTTCCTCTCTGTAATATGATATCTGGAAACAGAAAATTTTACTTCTTTATTTTTTGAGTACCCTTTATTTCCTTCTGTCCAAAGTGGTGAAATTGTGTATCTTTGTCTTTTTCCTGATCTTGAGGAAAAGTTTTCAGCTTTTGAATATCAAATATGATGTTAGTTATGGGCTCCTTATTTATGGTCTTTATTATGTTGATATATATTTCTTCAATACCTAGTTGTTGAGAGTTTTCATCATAAGTGGATGTTGAATTGTGTCAAATGCTTTTTTTAGTAACTATCTGATTATATGACTTTTACCCTTCTTATTGTTAATGTAGTATATCACATTACTGATTTGCATCTGATGAACCATCCTTCAGTCCCATAGATAAACCCAGCTTCATCATGGTGTGTGAATCTTTTAATGTGCTGTTGAATTCACTTTGCTAACATTTTGTTGAGCATTTCAATATTTATGTTTATCAGTAATGTTGGCCTACAATATATTTTTTTTGTAGTGTCCTTGTCTGGCTGTGGTATAAAGTAATGCTGATCTTGTAAAGTGGTTTTGGAAGTACCTCCTACCCCCTTTCAAGTTTTTGGAATGGTTTGAGAAGAATTGGTATTAATTCTTCTTTAAATAACCAATGAAAGCTTCTGTTCCCAGACTTTTCTTTGCAGAGATATTTTAAGTTACTGATTCAGTCTTGTTCCTTGTTATTGGTTTGTTCAGATTTTCTATTCTTAATGATTTTGTCTTTGTAAGTTTTCTATTTCCAGGAATTTATCAATTTCTTTATGTTATCCAATTTGTTGGTGTATAACTGTTAATGATTGTCTCTTATGAACATCTGGATTTCTCTGGCATCATTTGAATGTCTCCCATTTCATTTCTCATGTTATTTATTTGATCTTTTATTTTAATCAAGTTAGGTTTGTCAAGTTTGTTTCTGTTTGGAAAAAAAAAAGTATTAATGTTGTTGATCATCTTGGTCTCTATTTCACATATTTTTGCTCTAATTTCTGTTATTTCTAAGCTTGTTAATTATAGGCTTAGTTGTTCTACTTTTTACTGTTTTTTTTTTAATATACTTTTGTATTTTATTTATTTGAGAGAGAGAGACAGACAGAGCACGAGTCAGGGAGGGGCAGAAGGAGAGAGATAGAATCTTAAGCAGGCTCCACACTGAAGGGCTGAGCCCAATGCGGGGCTTGAGTCTGTCACCCTGGGTTCATGATCTGACCCAAAATTAGGAGTTGGGTGCTCACCCAACTGAACCACCCAGATTCCCCCATCTTTTTAGTTTTTGGATGTATAGTTAGGTTGTATGTTTGAGATCATTTCTTTTCCTTACTATAGGCATTTATCACTATAAACACCTCTTATAGAACTGCCTTTGTGTGTGACACATTATTTTCTCTCTTGCTGCTTTCAAAATTAGGTTTTTTGGGGGAGGGGTTAGCCAGTTTTATTGTAATGTGTATTAGAGATTATTTCTTTGGGTTGAATCTGTTTGGGGGAATTAATCAGCTTCTTGATTTTGATAGTTCATATCTCTTCCCAGATTGATACATTCACAGCCATTATTTCCTTAAGTAAACTTCCTGTCCCTTTCTCCATCTCTTCCCCTTTTGAGACTCACATAATGCCTACAATATCTTCTCTGACAGTCTCCCATAATTCATATAGACTCTCTACTCTGTAATTCTCTCTCCTTTGTTCTCTGACTAGAAGACTTCAAATGATCACTATTTTACTTCATAGATTCTTTCTTCTGCTTGATAAGATCTGCTATTGATGCTCTTTGTTGTACTTTTCATTTCAATCATATTCTTCAGTTCCAGAATTTCTGGGTGGTTCTTTTTATAATTTCTATCTCATTGTTTTCCTGATTTCTTTCGGTTTTCTTTCTGTGTTTTCTTATAGCTCATTGAACTGTTTTGAATTCTTGATCAGGATAATCATAAGTCTTCATTATTTAGGGTAAGTTACTGGAAAAGTGTTGTGTTCCTTTGGTGGTGTCATGTTTCCTTGATTTTTCATGTTTCTTAGTCTTGAATTGTTGTCTTTGCATTTGAAGAGGATCTCACTTCATCTGGTCTTTCCTGACTAACTTTGGGAGAGAAATACTTTCTGTCATACTTGTTAGGGACTCTGAAGCTTTTTAAAAACCTTTTTTTTTTTTTTTAACAGATTCATCGGTTCCCTATGTCTTACTACCATGTAAGAAGGAATTTTTGGGTGGTATGCCTTTTTTCAATCCTGCAAAGCTTTCAGGGTCCTCAGAGCTTTCTGTTTGATTTTCTGGAAGTAATGCTAAATGCTCAAATACATTCTTTTTTACTCTCTGTGGAGTCAGTTTGGATTTCTTTGTTTCTTTCTTTCTTTTTTTAATGTTTTATTTATTTCCGAGAGAGACAGCAAGCATGAGCAGGGGAGGGTCAGACAGAGAGGGAGACACAGAATCTGAAACAGACTCCAGGCTCTGAGCTAGCCGTCAGCACAGAGCCCGATGTGGGGCTCGAACCCCCTAACCATGAGATCATGACCTGAGCCAAAGTCAGATGCTTAACCGACTGAGCCACCTAAGCGCCCGCAGTTTGGATTTCTATGTATGTTCACTAGCCAATTAAAACTCCTGCATTCACTCCCTTTGAGGCATATACAAGGAGCTGGCCAATGGATAGTGGATATGCAGAATGTTGGGGGTACCATTAGGTGAGCAAGATCTGCAGGCAAGTCGTCCCCAGTGGCTAGTGGGTAGGCTACCCAATGTAGTCTGCAAAGTGGTTAGTAGGATCTTTGTCCCTTGAGGACTTTTGAGCCCTGACTGTTGCAGTCCAAGCTTTCCTCATTTCCCTCACTCATGAAGATCACCTCAGTATTCTGGATGTAGTTAGAAAGAAATGGGCCATTTGGTCAGTGACCCATATAGCTGAAGAAGTCAGATGATCACTCACACACTCTTTCCCCCAATGGAAAAATTACAGGCTGAGTGAGTCTCTCTTGGCACTGAACTGTGACACTTTCAGGGAGGAGTGACTCAGATAAGTAAAGAATGTTCCATTCATTCTCTTCAGGGCACCCTCTCTTGGATCTTTTGCTGCCATGGTGTCATCTAACTTCTGCTAGATTCCCAGACTCCCACAAAAATGCTCTTTCTGTGGATGCTTGTCAAAATTGGTGATCTTGGCCAGGGAGAACTGAAACTTGTGTTCTGACATCTAGCTGGTGTCACTACTTTTTTCTGAGATTGACTTTATATATGTATGTATTTGAGTTTTTATTTTCATTGATACACAGTATTATATTATTTTCAGGTGTATCATATAGTGATTCAACAATTCATACATCCCCCAGTGCTCATCATGTCATCACTATTTCACCTGTCCCCTGTCCCACCTTTCTCCTTTCTGGTAACTATCACATTGTTCTCCACAGTTAAGAGTCTTTTGTGGGTTTTTTTGTTTGTTTTTGGTTTTGGTTTGTCTCACTCTCTCAAATTTTTCCAAATTTGTCATTTGTTTTGTGTCTTAAATTCCAAATATGACTGAAATAATACAGTATTTGCCTTTCACTGACTCACCCATTTCACCTGGCATTATACTGTCTAGCTTCATACATGTTGCAAATGGCAAGGTTTCATTCTTTTCCTGGCTGAATAATAGCCCATTTATATATACATACCACCCCTTCATTATTCATTCATCAATCAATAGATACTAAGGCTACTTCCAAATCTTGGTCATTGAAAATAAAACTGCTATAAACATAGGGGTGCATGTATCCCTTTGAATTAGTGCTTTTGTATTCTTTGGGTAAATACCCAGGAGTGTGATTGCTGGATCATATGGCAATTCCATTTTTATCTTTTTGAGGAATTTCCATACCGTTTTTTAGAGAGGCTACATGTTTGCATGTAGAGGCATACTGTTTGCATTCCCAACAGTGCAAGAGCGTATCCCTTTCTCCACATCCTCACTGACACCTGTTGTTTCTTATGTTGTTGGTTTTAGCCATTGTGTCAGGCATGAGGTGAGATCTTAGTGTTGTTTTGACTGCATTTTCCTGGTGATAAGTGATGATGAGTATTTCTTCATGTGTCTGTTGTCCTCTGTATGTCTTCTTTGGAGAAATGTCTGCTCATGTCTACCACCCATTTTTTTAGTTGGATTGTTGAGTTTTATAAGTTCTTTATATATATTGGATGTTACCCTTTACCAAACATGCCATTTGTAAATAACATTTCCCATTCCACAGGTTGCCTTCAGTTTTCTTGATTGTTTCCTTTGCTGTGCAGAAGTCTTTCATTTTAATGTAGTTCTAATAATTATTTTATTTTTAATTTTTATTTATTTATTTTTGCTTTTGTTTCCCTTGCCTCAGGGGATCTATCCAGAAAGATTGTGGCTGATGTCAGAGAAGTTACTGCCTCTGCTCTCCCTCTTCCTGGACTTTTATAGTTTCAGGTCTCACATTTAGGTCTTCAATCCCCTTTGAACTTATTTTTGTGTATGGTGTAAGAAAGTGGTTCAGTTTCATTCTTTTGCATGTTGTTGTGCAGTTTTTCCAGCACCATTTGTTGAACGCATTGTCTTTTTCCCACTGCATATTTGTTCCTGCTTTGTTGAAGATTAGTTCACTGTATAATTATGGGCTTATTTCTGGGTTTTCTATTCAGTTCCATTTATTCATGTGTCTATTTTTATGCCAGTACCATACTGTCTTGACCACTATAGCTTTGTAATATAACTTGAAGTCTGGAATTGTGATGCCTCCAGCTTTGCTTTTCTTTTTCAAGATTGATTTGAATATTCAGGTTCTTTTGTAGTTCCATCACACTTTAGGTTTGTTCTAGGTTTGTATTTTGTTAGGGATTGCATTGAAAGTGTAGATTGCTTTGGGTTGTGTGAACAGTTTAACAATATTTGCTCTTCCAGTCCATGAACACAGGATGTCTTTCCATTTCTTTGTGTCATGTTCTATGTCTTTCTTCAGGGTTTTATCATTTCAGAGTACAGATCTTTCATCTCTTTGATTAGGTTTATTTTTAGGTGTTTTATTGTTTTTAGTGCAATTGTAAATGGGTTGTTTTCTTAATTTCTCTTTCTGCTGTGTCATTATTGTATAGAAAGGCAACAAATTTCTGTACATTGATTTTGCATCCTACAGCTTTTCTGAATTCGTTTCAGTTCTAGCAGGTTTCAGTGGGAACCTTTTGGGTTTTCTATATAGAATATCATGTCATACCTAAAGGGTTAAAGGCTTACCTCTTCCTTGCTGACCTGGACGCCTTTATTTTCTTTTTTGATGTCTGACTGTGGTGGCTCAGACTCCCAACTATATTGAATAAAAGTGGTAGAGTAGACATCTTTGTCTTGTTTTTAACCTTAGGGGAAAAGCTCTCAGTTTTTCCACTTTAAGGACGATGTTAGTTGTGTGTTTTTTCAAGTATGGCCTTTTTAAATGTTGAGCTATGTTCCCTCAAAACTTACTTTGTTGAAAACAGTGTGGAGGTTCCTTAGGAAACTAACAATAGAACTCCCCTATGACCCAGCAATAGCACTGCTAGGAATTTACCCAAGGGATACAGAAATGTTGATGCATAGGAGCACATGTACCCCAATGTTCATAGCAGCACTCTCCATAATAGCTAAAACCTGGAAAGAGCCTAAGTGTCCATCAACAGATGAATGGATCAAGAAGATGTGGTTTATCTATACCATGGAATACTACATGGCAATGAGAAACAATGAAATCTGGCCATGTGTAGCAACATGGATGGACCTTGAGGGTGTTATGCTGAGCGAAATAAGTCAGGCAGAGAAAGACAAATATCATATGTGTGCACGTATAGGAGGATTAGGAGGAACTTAACAGAGGACCAAGGGGGAGAAGAAGGGCGGAAATGGTGGGGGAAAGGGAGAGAGGCAAACCATGAGAGACTCTTGAATGTTGACAAAAACTGAGGACTGATGGATGTGGGGGGGAGGAGGGATGGGCATGGAGGAGGACACTTGTGGGGATGAGCACTGGGTGTTATGTGGAAACTAATTTGACAATAAACTATTTGTAAAAAAAAAAAAACTTACTTTGTTGAGAGCTTTTATCATGAATGGATGTTATATTTTGTCAAATGCTTTTTTGGCATCTGTTGAAATGATCATATGGTTCTTATCCTTTCTTTTATTGATGTGGTTTGATTAATGTGACATATCACATTGATTGGTTTGTTAATACTGAACCATCCTTGGAACCCTGGAATAAATCACCACGCAGAAGACATGAACAGACAGCACTTGGTGTGGTGAATAATTTTTTAAATGTTTTGTTGAATTTGGTTTGCTAGGATTTGTTATGGATTTTTGCCTCTAGATTCGTCAGAAATATTTACTTATAGTTCTCTTTTCTTGTGGTGTCTTTACGTGGTTTTGGTGTCAGAGTAGTGCTGCCTCATAGAATGAATTTGGGAGTTTTCCTTCTTTTTCTATTTTTTTGGAATAGTTTGAGAAGAATAGGTATTAAGTCTTCTTTAAATGTTTGGTAGAATGCACTTGTGAAGTCATCTGCTATTGGACTTTTGTTTGTTGGAAGGTGTTTGATTACTGAGTTTTTCTTCTGTTAATGGTCTGTTCATTGTTTAATTTGTTCCTGTTTCAGTTTTGGTAGGTTTATGTTTCTAGGAATTTATCCATTTCTTCCAGATTACCCACTTTTTTGGCATATAGTTTTCCACAATACTCTCATATAATTGTTTGTATTTCTGTGTTGCTGGTTGTTATTTCTCCTCTCTTTTTTTGTGATTTTATTTATTTCAGTCCTTTCTCTTTTCTTCTTGATAGTATGGCTAGCAGTTCATCACTTATTGATTTTTTAAAAGAACTAGTTCCTGGTTTCTTTGATATGTTCTATTGTTTTTCTAGTGTTCATGTCATTTCTTTCTTTTTTTAAAAAATATTTTTAACATTTATTCATTTTTGAGAGCGACACAGAGAACAAGTGGGGGAGGGTCAGAGAGAGAGGGAGACACAGAACCCAAAGCAGGCTCCAGGCTCTGAGCTGTCAGCACAGAGCCCAACATGGGGCTTGAACTCACAAACTGTGAGATTATGACCTGATCTGCAGTCGGACGCTTAACCGACTGAGCCACCCAGGCACCCTCATTCATTTCTGCTCTAATCCTTATTATTTCCTTCCTTCTGTTTTTTAAGGTTTTGTTTGTAGCTGTTTTTCTGGCTTCTTCAGGCATTGGGTGAGGTTGTGTATTTGATGCTTTTTGTGTGTATCCTTCTTGAAGTAGACCTGTATTCCTATGAACTTCCCTCTTAGAACTAGAGTGGCTGCATCTCAACGTTTTGAACTGCGGTGTTTTCATTTTCACTTGTTTCCATATAGTTTTTTTTGTATTTTCTTTTATTTCCTGGATGACCCATTCATTGTCAATTAGCGTGTTACTTTACTTTCATGAATTTATAGTCTTTTCAGATTTTTTTTCTTGTGGCTGACTTCTAGTTTCATAGTAATGTGCTCAGAAAAGATGCATGGTATGACTTTGACCTTTTTGAATTTGTTGGGGCTTATTTTATGGCCTAATAGGTGTTCTGCTGTGAAGAATGTTCCACATGCATTCGAAAAGCATGTGTATTCTCTTGTTTTAGGATGCAATGCTCTCACAATATCTGCTAAATCCATCTGTTCCAGTGTGTCATTCAAAGCCATTGTGTCCTTGTTGATTATCTGTTTAAATGATCTTGTTCATTGATGTAAGTGGGGTATGAAAATCTCCTACTATCACTTATTATGAATGTTTAGTTTTTTCTATTTGTTATTAACTTTTGTGTATAGGGGAGCTTACATGTTGGGTGTACAAACATTTACAATTGTTACATCTTTATGTTGGATTGTCCTCTTTATTAATACAGCTTCTGCTGAAAAATGCCCTAGTACCCTTATGGGTTTTCCCTTATGTGACTGTTTTGTTTTGTTTTATTTTGTCTTGGTGCTTAACATTCTTTTTCTATACTCCTATGTCTTGCCAATTGAATTACGATTTACCTGTTTCTGTGAGTTTGCTTTTGTTGATTTTCCTGGGGGTTCTCTGTGTCTCCTGGATATGGATATCTGTTTCTTCCCCCCAGATTTAGGGAAGTTTTCTGCTGTTAATTCTTCAAATAAATTTCATGTCCTTTTTTTTCTTTCTTCTTCTAGGACTCCTCTAAAAGATGTTGTCATGTTTGATGGAATAACAAGTTCACCAAATCTATTCTCATTTTGCATAATGCTTTTTTCTCTCTTTTGTTCAGCTTGATAACTTCCCATTGCTTTGTCTTCTATGCCATTATGTTGTTCCTCTCCTTCTTCCAGACTGCTGTTCATTCCACCAAGTGTGTTTCTGATTTTGCTTATTGAACCCTTTATCTCTGCTATGTTATTCCTTATCTCTGTATTAAAGGGTTTCACTCATGTCTTGAGTTTTTTTCTCAAGCCCAGTATCTTTATAATTATTACATTAAATTCCCTATTAGGCATTTTACTAATATCTGTTTCATTTAGATCCATGGATGTGGCATTGTACTGTTCTTTCATTTGGGACAAATTCTTCTGTTTTTTCATTTTGTCTAAGTTTCTGTGCCTGCCTCTCTGTGTTAGAAAAGTCAGCTACTTCTCTTGTTCTTCAGGGTAATGGTCTTATGAAAAACAGTTTCTGTCATGCCCTAAGGTGTGGTAACCCCTTTTCCCCAGGGCCTGGCACTTCAGGGAGTGTCTCCAATGTGTGTTATGTGCACAATGCTATTGCATCCTGACTGCTTTATCTTTCTGGTCACTCATCTGCAGAGGCTTTCTTTACCTGTTGTGAGCAGTGTTTGGTTCCTGCCATGAATGTGGTGAGTTTTAACTTGGTGTGCTCTGGTCTGCTTGTGAAATGAGACTTCTCAACACGGCTGCTGGAATCAAGCCCTCACCACTACCTCCCTGCCCCCTCCCCCAGGAAAAAAACAAACCCCCAAACTCCCAAGGTTGGAGGTGCAGTTTGGGCAGGAATCTGGTCTGGTCTTTCATGGTTGGGGTTGCATGCTCTGGGACTAAGGAAACTGTGACTGGAAAGAGTGGTTCCACCGGAGCATGGGGAGGCAGGCCTTGGTGTCCACAGGTCAGATAGCGAGGGTGGGCCCTGTGCTGGTTCGCACAGTTGACCTTGTATTTATCCCGAAGGTCAGGAGAGGGAAATGGCACCTGCCAGTTCCTTTGTTCCCAGAGGGGTCTCTATGAATGCTGCCTTTCTGCAACGTGCACCAGGATAAGCAAATAACCTCTCCACTGTGTGTTCCAAGTGCTCCTCAGGTTTGCTGTCTCCATGCTGTATGTCCACTGACTCTTTGCCTGCCTTATCTCCAAGAGCAGCCCTCATGCCCTTTGAACTCTCCCAGGCCCAAGCACACTGACCTTTCAAACTTCAGGCTTTAAGCCCCACTGGTTGCAGAAACTCACAAACTTTGTCCCCTCTCCCTTTCCAAGATAATTTCTATGGGGATTCATTTTTCCTGTGTGCTCTTCTCTCTGTCAGTCTGTCTCTCACCCCTCTCTGTGACCACTACTCCCTTCCCACCTCAGTGGCCACAGTCCATTTCTTCTCAGTTTGGGAGAAAAACCTGCATCTTTCTGTACATCTTCCTTTTTGTGGTGGCCTGTTCTGCCCCTTTAATTGTGGAATCTGTTCTTCAGGACAATCTCAGGGGTATTTAGGATGATTTGATAGTTATCTGCATAGGATGAGGCAAGCCTCGGATCCTCCTACTCTGCCACATTTTCCTCCTTCCACTGCTGGCGTCACCCTATTATTACAGGTTTATTCTTTGTAGTTCCATGATTGTTTTCTTGACTAAAGCCTATCATTAGACATTTATTTTGCTATATATGTATCAGGAAGTTTGTATATTCACTCATACACACATGGAAAAAATAAAATTAAGTAGATTCATTGGTGGAAATAAGAAAGTTGATATAAATATTTTGTTACAGTTAATACAAATGAGGGTTAGCAAACCATAAATATACTGGGATCTCAGACCATTTACTTACTGAGATTAATGCACTCGGGAGGAGGGAACCAGCCATCCTCTGTACATGTCATCACAGTCTGCTCATTTTGAAGACTGTGGCCTGAATGGCAGTCAACTCTTACAGAATCACCTTGTAAGTATTTTCTTCCTTGGTTTGGATAATTTCCATTTTTCAAGTAATTGAAAATACATTGTCCTAAAAATCATAAAAATAATAAAAGAATTTTAAGCCCATAAATTCAGTGAAAATACCAAATTAAAAATTATATGTACAGCATTTAAACTATATCCAAAGTATCCAAAAATAAAGCTACTGTCAAATGTTGAAAAAGAAAAAAAATCAATATTCAATATTATTTATCTTCAGTATTTGTAATTCAGATACATGTAAGTGATACAGGTATTTTCATAAAGCCTCTAACTTTATCTCTAATGTGATTTTAGGAAGAGCTCCTCATAAAAGGAAAATCTTAATTGGCATTTTTGGTCAGAACATTCATCCCTTGGCCTTCTTTTTGTCAAATTGGCTTAATTGTACTCATTTTTGTGTTTCCCCTCTCCAGTATGTGAAATATTTACAGAAATACAATTATAAAAAGGTTTACTCACTGCGGCATGGTACTGCTGGTGACCATCCTTCTTGTGTGCAATGAATATAATCCCAGTTCTCTTGTGAAACAGTCACAAAATTGGGATGACAGGAATACCAATATTTTTTTCCTACTTGTACTGGAAAGTCTTGTCTATAGACAGATTCATAGTATAGACTACCATGTTTTATTTTTGGAAAATCACAACGATTCCCTTGGAAGAAAAACAAAACAACAAAAGCACTATAAATAATGTTTTATCTTAATAAAAAATCAAACTGGAAATGAACTGTTTCATTGGTGAATTCTATCCTCTTATTAGCATTATTTCACTGGTTGCATCAGGTTTTCTTGGACATGAAAAGTTGTAAATTTCAGATGACTGGGATATGTGATGAAATTATGGCTAATGAAGATAAAATCGCATCTGTGTGTCCTATGATATATAAACTTGCATGAAGGAACAAAACTCTATAGATCTATTTAATGAATTCTCATTGACTATGTATATCCTAGCTCTGGTTCATTAAATAAACACTTGGTTCACTAAATAAGCAATTTTAGGCATTGAAAATATTGATTTTATTGCTCAAATCATCTGCCCTCCTGTTTTTTTTTCTTTTCTGTTCTCATCAGAGATCAGAACCCTGCCTTTTTTTATTAGACCAACTCAATGTAGGGATACTGTGGGATATTTTTTCTTAGATTAATATTCATTAATTTTTCTATTTATTCAAATCATGTAAAAATATAGAGTAACACAAAATTTTCCATTCATCATATTATAGAGAAAAATAAAATTCTTATTAATGCCTCAAACCAATCATCAAGGAAAGTTTTCTCTTTTATTTAATCAGAGAATTGAATTAGGAATATTTCTTAATATCCAAATAGTTAAGATTATGGTAAACATTTGATTGTTATTTTGAATATCAATTGGAGAATGAAGTGTTTTAAAATAGGTCATATATCATATATATGAGGTGTTTTTAAATGTCATACATAGTATACCATAGTATATGTGTGATATATATGACACACCATATTTGATAGATACATAATATGTACAGTAACATTTGTTATAGTATGTATATACCATATATATGAGGTATTCAAAAATGTCATGTATGTCATTATATATATATATATTTACATATATATATAAATAAATAAAAGTGAACTCTTAATGCAACCATAGGTCAATTCTTCTTAAACACCAAAATGTCAAAAACTATTTGAGGTACAATTTCATTTTATTGAATATTTTTGACATGTGTATAAATTTTCTGTTGTTTATAACACATTTATATATAATATTCTCCAGAAAAAAATTCCTTTTCATTGGATGATTTAGAGATAATCCAATATTTTCAATACCAGACTAGTATTAGTTGTTTTTTTTTTTTAATTTTTTTATTTATTTCTAGGAGAGAGAGAGAGATAGCATGAGCAGGGGAGGGTCAGAAAGAGAGGGAGTCACAGACTGAAACAGGCTCCAGGCTCTGAGCTGGCAGTCAGCACAGAGCCCGATGCGGGGCCCGAACCCAGGAACCACGAGATCATGACCTAAGTGAAAGTCGGACACTTAACCGACTAACCCACCCAGGCGCCCCTAGTATTAGCTTTTTGTCCATAAAATGATACTATTACAAGAACTCTTGTTCAACACATGAACAAAAGTTCCAACACACACACACACACATGCACAACACACCAAGTATTCACTATTATCTTCATCTTTCTTAAGTACACTGAAGAATATTCTTTTTTGATTAGAGAAAGTATCCTGTAGTTTCAGCAGACTTGTTATGTTGATTATATACTTTAAATTTTTGAATATGCTAGTGTTTTTCTTTAATAAAGATTTGTGTATACCTTCTCTAGATATAGAGTCTTGGCCCATAGTCCATAGCTCTCATTGATAAATTTTTCAACCACATTTTGAAGCTTCCAATGTTGAGATTAAAATGCTCATTTGGTCTTATTCCTTTTAAGTAACTTTCTAGGTTTTTCCCCCCACTATTGGAAAATTATTTTCTCTTTATCACTGGATGAATTTCCTCATGAGACTTCAAGACATGTGCCATTCAATCATTCTACCTTGGGAAATCTTTAGTCTTTGGATTTGCAAGAACTGACTCTTAAAGAACTCAGTTAACTGGGCTGATAATTGAAAAGGAGAGGTTTGAACCCTGGTGATGTGATTTCAGAACAACTCTGGTTATCCACATATTATAGTGTTTCAAAGGATATCAGTTAGGAGTTAAGATATTGGAGAAGTAGAGGGCCGAGATTTCCCTTGTCCCTCAAACACAGCTGTATTAAGGTCAGAACACTTGAGGGGCGCTTGGGTGGCTCAGTTGGTTAAGCGTCCAACTTCAGCTCAGGTCATGATCTCACGGTTTGTGGGTTTTAGCCTGGCATCGGGCTCTGTGCTCCAGAGCCTGGAACCTGTTTCAGATTCTGTATCTCCCTCTCTCTCTGGCCCTCCCCTGCTCATGCTGTCTCTTTCTCTCTCTATCAGAAATAAATAAAACATTTAAAAAAACCAGACTTGGAACACCCAGGAAGGACATTTATTTGTGGAGTGACAGAAAAATCTGCACAGGTGGAGGGAGACAGCTTGTTGGGACAGAGGTGCATGTATGTGAATTGGGGGAGGTAAAACAGCATAGGCATGGAGGGGAGGAGTCCTCTTCTGTGGAGAGACTAAAGGTAGAGAAAGAGAAGCTGTTGTTGCAAATGGCAATATTTCATTCTTTATGCCTGAATAACAGCACTTTTATCTTTATCCATTCGTCAATCGATAGACACTTAAGCTGCTTCCATATCTTGGTTATTGCAAATAGTGTTGCTATAAAGACAGGGGAGCATATATCCCTTTGAACTAGTGCTTTTGTATTCTTTAGGTAAATACCCAGGAGTGTGACTGTTGGAGCATATGGCAATTCTATTTTTAACTTGTTGAGGAACCTCCATACTATTTTCCCGAGTACCTGCATGAGTTTGCATTCCTGTCAACAATGCAAGAGGGTATGCCTTTCTCCACATCTTCACCAACACCTGTTTTTTCTTGGGTTGTTGATTTTAGCCATTCTGACAGGTGTGAGGTGGTATCTTATTGCTTTCATTTGCATTTCCCTAAAGGTAAGTGATGATGAGTATCATTCATGTTCCTGTTGCCATCAGCATGTCTTCTTTGGAGAAATACCCATTCATGTCTTCTACTCCTTTTTCAATTGGGTTATTTGGTTTTGGGGTGTTGATTTTATAAGTTCTTCATATATTTTGGATACTACCCTTTACCAAACATGTCATTTGTAAATACCATCTCCCATTTCATAGATTGCCTTGTAGTTCTTTTGATTGTTTCCTTTACTATACAGAAGCTCTTTATTTTAATATAGTCCCAATAGTTTCTTCTTTTTTTCTTTGTTTCTCTTGCCACAGGGGATCTATCTAGAAGCTGTGGCTGATGTCAGAGAAGTTACTGCCTGTACTCTCTTCCAGTAATTTTTGTAGTTTCAGGTCTCATGCTTGGGTCTTTAATCCAGTATGAATTTATTTTTGTATATGGTGTAAGAAAGTGGTTCAGTTTCATTCTTTTGGATGTGGCTGTGGAGTTTCCCTAACCTCGGTTTTTGAACAGCCTGTCTTTTTACCACTGGATATTCATTCCAGCTTTGTTGAAGATTAATTGACTGTATAATTGCGGGTTTATCCTTGAGTTTTCCATTCAGTTCCATTCATCTATGTGTCTACTTTTGTGCCAGTACCATATGGTCTTGATCACTACAGCTTTGTAATATTAATCAGAAGTCCAGAATTATGATACACCAAGCTTTTCTTTTTCTTTTTCAAGGTTGATTTGGCTACATAGGGTCTTTTGTGGTTCCAGACAAATTTTGGGGCTGTTTTTTTCAGGTCTGTAAAAAATTGTTGTTGGTATTTTGATAGGGATTGCGTTGATTGTGCAGCTTCCTTTAGGTTGTGTAGTCATTTTAACAACAGTTAATCTTCTAGTCCATGAACATGGGATGTCTTCCCATTTCTTTGTGTCATCTTCAACTTCTCTCATCAGTGTTCTATAGTTTTCAGAACACAAATTTTTCACCTCTTTGGTTAGGTTTATTCCTAGGTTTTGAAAATTATTTTTAGGGCAATTGTAGATGGGACTGTTTTCTTAATGTCTCTTTCTGCCACTGTATTATTGTTGTATGGAAAGGTAACAGATTTCTGTCCATCGATTTTGTATCCTACAGCTCTTCTAATTGCTTCAGTTCTAGCACGTTTTGGTGGAGCCTTTTGGGTTTTCCATATAGAATATCATGTCATCTGCAAATAGTGAAAGATTTCCTTCTTCCTTACCGATTTGGATGCCTTTTATTTCCTTTTGTTGTCTAGATGCTGTGGCTAGGATTTCCAGTACTTTGTTGAGCAAAAGTGGAATAGACCTTTTTGTCTGGTCCCTGACCTTAGGGAGAAAGCTCCAGATTTTCCCCCATTAAGGATGATGTTAGCTGTGTGTTTTTCATGTATGGCCTTTATTATGTTGAAGTATGTCCCCTCTAAACCTACTTTGTTGAGAGCTTTTATCATGAATGGATGTTATACTTTGTCAAATGGTTTTTTGGTATCTGTTAAAATGGCATATGGTTCTTATCTTTTCCTTTATTGCCACGATTTGATTGATGTGATGTATCACACACTGATTGATTTGTGAATACTGAGTTATCCTTGCACCTCAGAAAGAAATCACTGGGTATAAGACACGAACAGACACGACTTGATTGTGGGGAATAATTTTTTTAAATTTGTTGTTGGATTCAGATTGCCATATTTGTTATGGATGTTTGCATCTATATTCATCAGAAATGTTGACCTATAGTTGTCTCATTTTGTGGTGACTGTATCTGTCTTGGTATCAGGGTAGTGCTGCTTCATAGAATGAATTTGGGTGTTTTTCCTTCTTTCTCTCTCTCTCTTTTTTTTTTGGAACAGTTTGAGAATAGGTATTAACTCTTCTTTAAATGTTTGTAGAATTCACTTGTGAATTCATCTGTTTGGACGTTTGTTTCTTGGGGAAGGTTATAACTGATTATTATTATTATATTTTTTATTATTTATTTTACTTTATTGCTGATAATTGGTCTGCAGTTTTCTATTTGTTCCTGTTTCAGTTGTGGTAGGTTTATGTTTCTAAGAATTTATCCATTTCTTTCAGATGTCCAATTTGTGGCATATAGTTTTTCCCAATATTCTCCTAGAATAGTTTGTGTTTCTATACTGCTAGTTATTATTTCTCCTCTCTTATTGCGATTTTGTGTATTTTGGTCCTTTCTCTTTTCTACTTGATGTCTGGTGAGTAGTTTATCAATTTTTTAATTGTTTCAGGAAGCATCTCCTGATGTCTCTGATCCTTTATTGTTTTTCTAGTTTTTATATCACTTATTTCTGCTCTTATCTTCATTATTTCCTTCCTTCTGCTTTTTTGGGGTTTCCTTTGTTATTGTTTTTCTAGCTTCCTTAGTCATCAGATCAGGTTATTAGATTTTTTTCTTGCTTCTTCAGTAGACCAGTATTGCTATAAACTTCCCTCTTAGAATCAGTTTTGCTGCATCCCACAGGTTTTGAACAGTTGTTTTTTCATTTTCATTTGTCTCCATGTACTTTTTTGTGTTTGCTTTTATTTTCTGGTAGAGCCATTCATTGTTTATTAGCATGTAATTTCACTTCCGTATAGTTGTGTTCTTTTCTTGCGGTTGTGATGTTTTTTTGTGTGGTTGACTTTTAGTTTCACAGCATTGTGCTCTGAAAAGATTCATGGTGAGACTTCGATCTTTTTTAATCTGTTAAGGCATGTAATATTTATGCACCCAGCTGGTGAGCCCCACAACATAAAAGTATGTTCTCTTGTTGGATTGTCCCCTTTATTATTTTACAGTGTCCTTCTTTGTCTGTTATTACATTCTTTGCTTTCAAGACTACTTTGTTCAATACAAGTATTGCTACTCCAGCTTCCTTTGACATCCATTTGCACAATAAATATTCTACATCCCCTCACTGTCAAACTGCAGTGGTCTTTTGGTCCAAAAGGACTCTTTGGTAGGCAGCATAGAGATGGGTCTTGCTTTATTCATTCTGTCACCCTGTGTCTTTTGATTAGAGGAATTAGACCACACACACATTCAAAGTAATTTTTGATAGATATGCATTTATTATCATTGTATTACCTGTTTTGTGGTTGTTTCTGAAGTTTCTCTGATCATTTCTTGTGTTTCTCCCTTTCATGGTTTTTTTTTTTTTTTTTTTTTTGGTGATATGCTGTATTTCTTTCTCTTTATTCTTTGCATAATTATTTTGAGGTTTTTAATCTTTGGTCCCATTAGGTTTGTATATAACATTTTTTGTATATAGCAGTCTATATTAGGTTGGTGGTCATCAGTTTGAACCCAAACAGTACTCCTCTCTTCTCCAGGCATATGGTGTCATAATTGATATGTTACATCCTTTTATCTTGTGAGTTCCTTGACTGAAATTTGTTTACAAAAATATTCATCTTGAGTGCTTTTGTGTTTCCTACCTTCATACTGTCACTTTTGGTCTCTTCCCTCCACTGAGAATCCTCTTTAATATTTCTTGCAGGTCTTGTTTAATGATCATGAACTCTATTGGTTTTTGTCTGTCTGGGAAACTCTCCTTTTTTTTTTTTTTTTTTAGTTTATTGTCAAGTTGGTTTCCATATAACACCCAGTGCTCATCCTCACAAGTGCCCTCCTCCATGCCCATCACCCCCCACCCTCCACCCCATCTTCCCTCAGTTTGTTCTCAGCATTCAAGAGTCTCTCATGGTTTGCATCCCTCCCTCTCCCCAACTATTTAACATAGTGCTGGAAGTCCTAGCATCAGTCATCAGACAGCAAAAGGAAATAAAAGGCATCAGAATTGGCAAAGAAGAAGTCAAACTCTCACTTTTCGCAGACGACATGATATTCTACATAGAAAACCCAACAGACTCCACCAAAAGCCTACTATAGCCGACCCATGAATTCAGCAAAGTTGCAGGATACAAAATCAGCGTACAGAAATCGGTTGCATTTCTATACACCAACAATGAAGCAACAGAAAGAGAAATCAAGAAACTGATCCCATTCACAATTGCACAGAAAAACATAAAATACCTAGGAATAAACCTCTCTTTCTATTCTGAATAATAGCCTTGCTGGATAAGTATTCTTGGCTGGAAAGAGTATGTTTCCCATTCAGCATGTTGCATATATCATGCCACTTCCTTCTTGGCTTGCAGTTTCTGTTGAAAATGCTCTTATAGCTTCATGGGTTTTCCCTTTTATGTGACTGTCTTTTTTATTTTTTTATTTTTTTTGGTCTTTTTGCTACTAAAATTTTTTCTATTTCCCTATGTTTACCCTATTTAATTATAATATGTCTTGGTGGGTGTTTGCTTTTGCTGATTTTATTGAGAATTCCCTGCAGGTATCTGGCTGTTTCCTCACCCCAGATTAGGGAATTTTCTGCTATTAATTTTTCAAATTAATTTCTGCCTCCTTTTTTTCTTCTTCTTTTTGGACTCCTCTAATATGAATGTTTTTATGTTTGACAGAGTCACTGACTACCTTAAACGTACTCTTATTTTGCATCTTTTTTTTTTTTATCTTTTGTTCAGCTTGATTACTTTCCATTACACAGTTTTCTAGGTCATTAATTTCTCTCTCTTCATCTTCTGGCATGCTGTTCATTCCATCAAGTATGTTTCTAATTTTATTGAGTCTCTGCTATGTTATTCCTTTTCACTATATTACGTGTCTCACTCAAATCTTCCCCTTTTTTTCCCTCAAGTCCAGTGAGTATCATCATAATTTTTACTTTAATTTCTCTATCATGCATGTTACCTATATCTGTTTCACTTAGATCTCTGGCATTGGCCTGGTACAGCTCTTTCAACTGGGACAAATTTTCCTGTTTTCCCATTTTGTCTAAGTTTCTGTGCCTGCTTCTCTATGTTAGGAAAGTCAGCTACTTCACCCGTTCTTGATGGTAATGGCCTTATGAAAACGAGGTTCTGTCATGCCCTGAGGTGTTGTCATCCCTATTCCCTGGGGTCTGGCACTCCAGGAACTGTCTCTAATATGCGCACTGGGAGAGAACAGTCCCCTCCTTTGAGTACTATGGGAAAAGGGTGTATTGTTTTACCAAGGACAAAGACCCTAAGGCACCAGTCATATCTGCGGGGTGGAGTGATGTTATCCTAGCACATTATCAAAGATCATGTACCACATGATCCTTGAAGACATGGGGTTTTAAATCCCAGCCTAGCACTTAGGATACACGGAAGAACTGTGGAGCAGAGCTAACTACGTGCCTATACTACTCTATGAGAGTTGTCTGAACAGCAGGTTAGAAACACACAGTCCAGGAAGGATAGACTGAGGTGTAGCCATTTTTCCCCCATCACCAACATGGTGTGGTTACAGGGAACAGGACAGTGGCCCCCAATGGAGGCAAGGCCTGTTGACAGGAAACCCCACCCCACTGTGCCTGGCAACTGCTTATCTACCGGTGCAGGACTGACACTGGTTGAAACAGACAACCTTTCCTCAGATCAGCATCCCTGGTCCCAGGTACTAATAGACTACTGTCCTGTCGTTTTGTATGTTACTCTGTTGCCCTTTCTTCTTCTTCTTCTTCTTCTTCTTCTTCTTCTTCTTCTTCTTCTTCTTCTTCTTCTTCTTCTTTTTCCCTCCTTTTCTTCTCTTTTCTCTTATTTTTTTTTCCTACCCTGTTTTTTCCCTTTGGAATCAAGCTCATACTTTCTGACTTGATTTTTGGTCAATTGATATATGTATCTATGTATATCTGTATATTTCTGTATATCTTTTTTCTTTCTCTGCTTGTTTGTATATTTAATCAGACATTTTTTATTCTATCCTTTTATGCTCTTTTTATTATCTCCTTCTTCTTTATTTCCTTTTTTTCCCCCTCTGGACTAAGCCTTATAGTTTCATTGATCCTCTGCTTGGTATTTTTTCCCATTCCCCTTGGTATTTTTCTCTTTGTATGGGATCAGGACCCCTGGTTTTTTGTTTTTCCCAGAGTTGCTTCACTGAACAAATCTAAGCACCTGATGGAACGTCTATACAATCCACCACCAAGAGTAAAGAGGAGGTTTGTAGAAGACTGTCTATTAGGACAAGGCAGCCACCAAATATGCAACAACAGAGTGCATGCAACACACTCCAAAAATACTTCCTTGTGTGCCAGGCCCCAGACAGTGTACGACCTCTTCTTAATACTGTAGTTCTTGCAGGTGCAGGACATATAAGAAGCTATTACAACTTGTAAAAGAGAGAAACCAGGCCAAAATGATGAAATGGAAGAATTCTCCTCAAAGGAAAAATGACACCTAGAGAATTCCTCAAAACAGACATAAACCACATATCTGAAGAAGAATTTAGAATAACAGTCATAAGACCAAAAGATAGCAGAGAATCTATTGCTGCAGAGATCAAAGATCTAAGAAATAGTCACAATGAATTAAGAAATGCTATAAACGACATGCAAAACAAACTCAATGCAGCGACAGTAAGGATGGAAGAAGCAGAGGAGAGAGTAGGTGAAATAGAAGATACAATTATGGAAAATGATGAAGCTGAAAAAAAGAGAGAAAGGAAATTACTAGACTATGAGAGGAGAATCAGAGACCTACGTGACTCAATAAAACAAAATAATATTCATATCATAGGAATTCCAAAAGAAGAAAAAAAGAGAGAAGGGACAGAAGGTTTATTTGAACAAATTGTAGCTGAAAACTTCCCTAATCTGGAAAAGGAAGCAGGCATCCATATCTCTGAAGCAGGCACAGAGAAACCAAATGAAACTGAGGCATATGCTTATTATTTTTAATAAAATGAGACAGATAAGTAAAAAGTAAATGATGAAAAATCATACACTATCAAAATATGAGCCAAAGAAGACAGGGGTAATAAAAATAGCATCAGGCAAATAATAATTTAAGGCAGAAAGTACTGCTAGATAAAAAGAAATTCACTTCACAAGAATAAAAGGGCTACTTTGACAGAAAGATGTAATAATTCTAAATGTGTATGAATATTTAGGATGATTGCTGGAGTTGGCTCATACCAACTCACCGGAGTGAATTATATACATCTCTTGCAATACAGTAGTCAGTGATGTCACATTCTTAACTCATAATTCACACTATAAAGTCATGAATGTTTACAGCATGGGTACTGGCAAATTCTACAAGCCAAGATTCTCTCCTTTCCTTTTTGTAAATAGTTGATTGTTATACGTTTGCCAGAAGGTCACTGTATATAAATGTAATAATATGTCTTCAAGATATAATAGAAGTAAAAGAAGTAACAAATCTGTCATCATAGTTTGAGACTTAAATATACTTCTCCACGTGTCTGATAGACAAGCAAATAGACAAATAAGGATTAGAATATATGAACATTATTAAACAAATTGACCTCTCATAGAGTTACAGAATGCAACTTTCAACAGCAGCAGATACATATTCATTCCAAGTACAAACAGAATATTCACTAAAATAGACTATAAGCAAATCTCAACAAATCTCAAAAGACTGAAATCACTCTAAGTACACTCCCTGACCACTAGACATTGCTAACAGAGAATAACTGGAAAAATCTCAAAAGTTTTGAAGTTAAGCAACACTTCTGAATCATTCATGGTCTAAGGAAGAAATCACAATACATATTACAGTATAATTTGAACCAAATAATAATGAAAGTATGATATATATCAAAAGCTGAATTCCTAAACTTCACACCTGGGAGCTCTGTCTACAAAAGTCCTGCATCATGACCTCAGGTAGTGCAGGGTAGTACCTGGCTCTGGCCAAATTTTCACCCCTTCCCCTTTGTGGGTTGAGACAGTGATAATTCAGGAGGCAGATCTCATTATTAGTAGGAGATTTTAAAAACCTTAAGAGTTTTAGGGTGCCTGGCTGGCTCTGTTGATTGAGCATATGACTCTTGATGTTGGGGTTGTGAGTTTGAACCCTACGTTGGGTGCAGAGATTACTTAAAAAATAAGTCTTTAAAACAAAACAAAACAAACCTCAAGAGTCCTATAACAAAAATACGCAAAACAACCCCTCAAATGGGGGGAAAAAAGACAATGGGTAAAGGACTTGAACAAGTATTTCTAAAGAGAAAGTCCAAGCCATCAATAAACTGATGAAAAATTGCTCAAACTGAAAATGAAAAACATAATAAACTATTAATAAAATACCATGGCACTGGCAAATATTTAAAAAGGTTAAAAAATTCCACCATTTGGAAATGACGTGAAACACGAGGAACTGCTGGTAGAAAGGAAAATGGGAACAACCACAACAGAAAAGAGTTCAGCAACCTGTAATAAAGTTGAAAATATGCATTACGGGAGGGGCCCACATGGTGGAGAAGTAGGGGGAGTGATACTTCCTGCCTCCCTCAAACAAAGAAGGGCTGAAGCCAAAGGACTCTGAACCCCAAGAGTCTGGGAGGAAAGGAGACAGAGTCTACTATGAAGAAAATGGAAAAACTGGACAGCCTCATAGGTACGTCATTGCAAACTGGGGGAGATAAAAGAGGCCAGGCCACGGAGGCATGGAGGTGTGGGAATCCCTTCTGCGGAGAGAAAAAGGGAAGAGAAAGAGTAGCTGGGGAAGTGCAGGACTGTATCTGGACAGGAAAAACCTGCAACAGGAAAGGAGAGGGATCCTATTATCCACCTCTAACTGCAAGGCTTTGTCGAACCGGGGCCAGCTGCCCTGTTCCTATGCCTGGGGGGGAGGGGAGGCCCCTCTAGGTTTGATGGTACCACAGGGGCACAACTGGTAGCAGGAGGAACCGGTCCCCTGCCGTGAAGTGCTACAGCGCGGCTGCAGGATGACGTTTCCCGCAGCATCATTGAGGTACCTGGAATGGGAATTTAAAATGCAACTAAGCATGGGACATAGGAGACGGTGGGGCGAGACAGCTGTCTAGTCTGTGCCCAAGGCACAGTGAGGACAGATCCAAAGGGGTGATTTGGGACGCATGGTCCGTGAAGAAGGCACTGGGGGGGTCACCATTTTTCTCCCCACAACCACCAAGTTGGGGCCTCAGAGATAGTCTACAGGGCCGAGGGTGGAGGTGAGACCCTCCTACACCAAACCACGCCCCTCCGCACTAGAGGGCCCCTTATCTACTGGAGCTGGCACCACCTGGATTAACTGTAGGTCAACTCTTGTTATTTAGATATATTCTCCCTTTCCTCCTTCTTATCTCTTGCCTCCTCTAGGCTGGTTACTCTGGTTATTGGTTTGCTTAACCAGACACTTTAATCCATTCTCTTGATGCATGTTCTGCACCTCCTTCTTTACCTTCTCTCTCTCTCTGGAAGAATCAGGCCATATAGTTTCTCTGGGTCACGTTATCTTCATTTCTTTTTCCTCGCCTCCTTCCTATTCTCCTTTCTCTCTGGATTAAGCCTTTTAGTCTCCCTGCCTGGTCAATGATCATTTTCTCTTTCTCCCCACCCCTGTCATTTCTCTCTTTATATATACTCTTCCATCCGCACCACCTCCACCCTGCTCTTTACATGGAGCTGGTGTTTCTCATTTTTTGCTTCTGTTCTTTGTTTTTGTTTGTTCTTGTCTGTTTGCTTGTTTGTTTGTGCGTTTGCATGTTGTTGTTTCCTGTTTGTCTGATACCCTTTCCAGGGCTACTTCAGGGAACAAACCAAAGCACACACGGTGGAGAGTCCAAAACATCACTATAAGTAGGGAAATAAAATAACCAAAGTCACAACAAGGGAGAGCATGTAACACTCTCCAAAAAACACTTCGTGAATGGCCAGGGCCTGGACAGTGTACGAGCCCCTTTTGATAAAGCAATACTCACAACTGCAATGGCCATAACAAGCTTTTAAAACTTACAAGAGACAGAAAACTAGCCAAATAATGAAACAGAAGAATTCTTCTCAAAAGAAATTCCAGGAAGAAGTGACAGCTAAAGAACTGATCAAAATAGATATAAGTAACATAACTGAACAAGAATTCAGAATAATAGTCATAAAATTAATTGCTGGGCTTAAAAAAGGCATAGAAGACAGCAGAGATTCCACTGCTGCAGAGATCAAGGATCATAAAAAGAGTCACAAAGAATTAAAAAATGCTATAAATGAGGTGCAAAATAAAATGGACGTGGCCACAGCACAGACTGAAGAGGCAGAAAGGAGAATAGGTGAATTAGAAGCTAAAATTATGGAAAAAGAGGAAATCAAGTACAAGAGAGATAAATTGATCCAGGAGCATGAAAGGACAATTTGAGAACTGAGATACAATCAAATGGAACAATATCCCTATCATGGGAATTCCAGAAGAAGAAGAGAGACAGGAGTATTCAACAAATCATAGCTGAAAACTTCCCCAACCTGGGGAAGGAAATAGACACTAAAATCCAAGAGGCACAGAGAACTCCTCTCAGATGTAACTTGAATCCATCTTCTATAGGACATATCATAGTGAAACTGGAAAAATACAAGGATAGAGAATTCTGAAAGCAGCTAGGATAAACGGGCTTTAACATACAAACACAGACACACAAGGGTAGTAGCAGACCTATCTCCTGAAACTTAGCAGGTCAGAAAGGAAGGGCAGGAAATCTTCAATGTGCTGAATAGGAAAAATATGCAGCCAAGAATCCTTTATCCAGCAAGCCTGTCATTCAGAATAGAAGGAGAGATAAAGGCTTTCCCAGACAAACAAAAACTGAAGGAATGCATCACCACTAAACCAGGCCTACAAGAGATCCTAAAGGGGTCTGAGATGAGGGAAATGTTGCAAGGAACACGAAGTACCAGAGACATCGCTATAAAGCATGAAAACTACAGACAACACAATGACTCTAAACCCATATTTTTCAATAATAACCCTGAACGTAAATGGACTAAATGCTCCAGTCAAAAGACACAGGGTATCAGAATGGATACAAAAACAAGATCCATCTATTTGCTGTCTACAAGGGATTCATTCTAGACCCGAGGACACCTTGAGATTGAGAGTGAGGGGATGGAGAACTAGTTATCATGTTACTGGAAGTCAAAAGAAAGCTGGGGTAGCCATACTTATATAGGACAAACTAGACTTTCAAGTAAGGACAGTAACAAGAGATGAAGAAGGGCATTATATAATAATTCCAGGGTCCATCCATCAGGAAGAGCTAACAATCATAAATGTCTACGCACCCAATTCGGTAGCACCCAAATATATAAAACAATTAACCACAAACATAAACAATCTTATTGATAAGAATGTGCTAACTGCAGGGGACTTTAATACTCTACTTACAGCAATGGATAGATAAACTAGACAGAATCACTAAAGAAACAATGGCCCTGAATGACACAGTGGACCAGAGGGACTTAACAGATATATTTAGAACTTTACATCCCAAAGAAAGGGAATTCACTTTCCTCTCAAGTGCACAGAGTACATTCTCCAAGATGGATCACATACTGGGTCACAAAGCAGCCCTCAAAGTATAAAAGAATTGAGATCATAACGTGCACACTTTCAGATACCTAGGAATAAAACTATCCAAAGAGGTAAAAGATCTGCACTCTGAAAACTATAGAACACTGCTGAAAGAAATTGGAGGCAACACAAAGAAATGGAAAAATATTCCATGTACATGGATTGGAAGAATAAATATCATTAAAATGTCTATACCACCAAAATCAATCTATGCATTTACTGCAATCCTCATCAAAATGCCACCAGCATTTTTCAGAGAACTGGGACAAACAATTCTAAAATTTGTATGGAACCACAAAAGACTCCAAATAGCCCAAGTATTATTGAAAAAGAAAGCAATGCTGGAGGCATTACCATCCCAGACTTCAAGCTACATTACAAAGCTGTAGTCATCAAGACAGTATAGTACTGGTACCAAAACAGACATAGAGATCAGTGGAACAGAATAGAAAACTCAGAAATGGACCCACAACTATATGGTCAACTAATCTTTGACAAAGCAGAAAAATATCCAATAGAAAAAAAAAAAAGACAGTCTCTTCAACAAATAGTACTGGGGAAATGGGATAGCAACATGCAGAAGAATGAAACTGGACCACTTTCTTACAACATACACAAAATGGATGAAAGACCAAAACATGAGATGGGAAACCATCAAATTCCTAGAGAAGAACACAGACAGCAACCTCTTTAACTTGGGGCGTAGGAACTTCTTACTGGAAAAATCACCAGAGGCAGGGGAAACAAAAGTAAAAATGAACTATTGGCACCTCATCAAGACAATAAACTTCTGCACAGTGAGGAAAACAATCAACAAAACTAAAAGGCAACCTTCAGAGTAGAAGATGTTTGCAAATGACATATCTTATAAAATATTAGTATCCAAAATCTATAAAGAGCTTATCAAACTGAACACCCAAACAACAGTTAATCCAGTTAAGAAATGGGCAGAAGACACGAAGAGATAGTTTTCCAAAGAAGACATATACATGACTAACAGACACATGAAAAGATGCTCAACATCACTCATCATTAAGGAAATAGAAATCAAAACCATGATAACATACCATCTCACACCTGTCAGATGGCTAAAATCAACAGCACAGGACACAACATGCATTGGCAAGGATGTAGACAAAGTGGAACCTGCTTACACTGTTGGTGTGGGATTGCAAACTGGTGTAGCCACTCTGGAAAATAATACGGATGGTCCTCAAAAAGTTAAAACTAC
Source organism: Proteles cristata cristata (assembly GCA_017311185.1). Lineage (NCBI taxonomy): Eukaryota > Metazoa > Chordata > Mammalia > Carnivora > Hyaenidae > Proteles > Proteles cristata. The sequence continues at coordinate 31,201 of JAESUZ010003143.1, read as the reverse complement.
AACTACCCTACAATCCAGCTATTGCACTGCTAAGGTTTAACAAAAGGATATGAAAATACTAATTCTGAAGGGACACATGCAGCTTGATATTTATAGCCGCAGTATCAATGACAGACAAATTATAGAAAGAGCCAAAATGCCCTTTGACCAATGAATGGATAAAGAAGATGTGATACACAGACACACAGACACAGACACACACACACACACTGGATTACTACTCAGCCATCAAAAAGAAGTAAATCTTGCTATTTACAACACCATGGATACTGGTGGAACAGTATACTGGATATACCATGGAACTGGCGTGTATTATGCTAAGTGAAATAAGTCAGTAAAAGACAAATAGCCTATGATTTCACTCATGTGGAATTTAAGAAGCAACACAGATGAACATAGGGGGGAAAAAACAAAGGCAAACCATAAAACAGACCCTTAAATATAGAGAACAAATAGAGGGTGTTAGAAGGGCAGTGGGTGGGGGAATGGATTACATGAGTGATCAATATTAAGGAAGGCATTTGCTGTGATGAGCACTGGGCGTTCTGTGTAAGTGATGAATCACTAAATTCGATTCCTGAATCTGATACTGTACTATATGTTAACTAACTGGAATTTAAATTAAAAAAAATAGAATGCTTACATTAGTAGACCTCCAGCACATTACTTTTTAAAATGGCAAATACAAAGATACTTATCACCAGATAAGTGATTATTATTAGTATTACATTACATACATTTATTAGTATTACTTTCATTGCATAACTTCCTTCATTACTTGGTTTTATGACAATGGCTTAGCATTCTACTCTAGAATTTCTTTTTACAAGGTAAGGGGCAAATAATCATGGAAGGTGAATTCCATCATGGAACATATCTATTATGAAAACATTTTAGATTTCATAGAGGCTCCATTTTAATAGTTTATTTCTGTGTAGTAAATCTCACTTGTGTGAGATATCACATACAGTACTTTTTCTTTGAAGTTTTAGCAAAATTTTAGCAAATTTATGTTAGGGAACTATTTAATGTTTTTATTTATTTATTTTTGAGAGAGAGAGAATAAGCAGGGGAGGGGCAGAGAGAGAGGGAGACACAGAATCGAAAGCAGGCTCCAGGCTTCAAGCTGTCATCATAGAGCCTGCACAGAGCTCAAACCCATGAACCGCAAGATCATGACCTGAGCTGAAGATGGACACACAACCGGCTGACCATGCAGGCATCCCTATGATAGGGAATTTTTAATAAAGGATTCCACATTCCAGTTTTGACTTTCAGAATTTAAGTAAAGATACCTTTTCTCCACTAGATGGTGTGAAACCTATTCTAAAACAACAAGCCATCTCTGGATTTCTCCCCTCTTCCAAAGAGCCAGATTTGTTGTTGTTGTTGTTGTTGTTAGTTTTTAAATTTAATGATCATGTTTTCACATGAACAGTTTATGCTTAATTACAAGCTCCTATGTGTGTTTTTCATGTTAGAAGCTCAAATTCATTTCACGGCATTCAGGTTATTGGAATAATAAGTTAGTAAATTTCAAATGTAGATACCAATAGTGTGATTACAGAACAATTTTTCAGTAATATATTGACATTTTGATAGACATAGTTCCTATCCTATTATGCTAACACAAGGTAAGAGTAATAACGTTTTTTATCAATTAATTTATTCGATTTAAATTATTTTTTAAAGGAAAGAATCTGCCAAAAGGGTAATTCATCTACAAAACATTAATCAACACCCACACACACAGACACTAGTCCACTAGCTAGCCTAAGGCAAATGCATTTTCTTTTGGTCATATTTCAAGATAATACATTTATACCACTAGTTCTTGAGTATTCAAATTTGGTTAATTCCTTTTAACAACCAGATGGAAAGGACAAGTATACATGTCTTTCATATAATCTTCCTACAAGCTTCTCACAATATTTGCTGTGTATATATGTTTATTGTAGAATAAGAGTTTTCATATCAATTACCCTTCTTCCTTCAAATAATTCTTAAAATTCAGTGCTTTTTCTAAGAACATTAAACTAGGAATCTCTTGACTGTAAGGAAACGGTACCACTGCCCCCTACTCCATTTCTCCACCTTTCCACTGGCATCTCCGAAATTTTAGTTCTGATTATGACCATTTGCCATCTTGATCAGGAAACAGCTGCTAACTAGTCTCCAAGCCTCCATTCTCCTCAGGGTTACACAGGAGTATTTTTTTGCAAAACTGGCCATGCCAATCCTGTGATTAAAATTCTTTGGTGACTTTTCCTTTTACTTGAAAGACATTCTAAACTCCTTATCTTGCCCTTGCAAGGCCTTTTCTGGCTCTTGCCATTCTCTCCGATGTTATCATGTCCCCTGAACCATTTACTCACTGCACCAAAGCCGCCCGGGATTGTTTGTATGTTGTTGTGCGTCTCAAATGAATGTCTTCCTTCAGGTGTCTTGGCTGTGTTCTCTCCTGGAACATGTGCACCAGAGACTTCTGGTGCTTGCCTTTGTCTCACCTTTCAGGCTCTTCTGAGGCATTACTTCCTCACAGTGACCCACTGAAGCCCAGCCCAGCTAACGTTTCTGTACCCCAGTCATTTTCACTTGACCCCTACTTCACTTCCTTCATAACACAGTTCACGATTCATTATTACTTTTTTTTTAGATATTTTTATTTATTTCTAGGAGAGAGAGACAGCATGAGCAGGGGAGGGTCAGAGAGAGAGGGAGTCACAGACTGAAACGGGCTCCAGGCTCCGAGCTGGCAGTCAGCACAGAGCCCGACGCGGGGCTCGAACCCACGAACCGCGAGATCATGACCTGAGCGAAAGTCGGACGCTCAACCGACTAAGACACCCAGGCGCCCCATCATTATTACTTTTATGTTTATGAGGATTTCGTCTATCCCCCGTCGCATGTAAGCTCTCAGAGAATAATGACCTTCTGCCTCCTGTTTTACAGAATGGGGTGATTTTCTTTCATACGCAGATCCTCGAACCTCAAATTTACCTCCTGATAACTTCTGTTCTTATCTTCAATACACTGAGCCTTATCAAGTCATGTCCTAACAAAATATTTAATTGAGTCGCTATCTTTGTTCTGGCAGTAATTAAGCAGATCTTAAGACATGACTTTTCCGGGGCGCCTGGTAGCCTCAGTTGATTAAGTGACCAACTTCGGCTCAGGCCATAATCTCGCGGTCTGTATTAGGATTAGCAATCACTTAAAAAATGATCATTGGATGAACAAAGAAATGAAGGAGAGAATGAATGGATGAATACGAAGCTCTCTTGGAGCCTTTCCATTATCTCTGCAGATTGCAGACAACCCATGGGAAGAGCACAGTGCATGGTAACCAATGTGAAAGGTAAGACATGAGAACACATGCAGTGATCTCAAAGCTCTGTTGCATGAACCCAAGAAACTCTGCTATCTGTAATTCCACTGTTCCTCTTGTCTACGTGTCTTAATTTTGACTTTATGCTATCATTTAGAAGTCAGGAATCATTTTAATTTTGTTCAAAAAAGGTTTTGGAAGCCTCTGAAGGAAGGATTCTATAATGACTTCCCGATTACATGTTTGGTCAACCGGTTTGAGAAACTCGATTCTCTCAGATAAAATGTCCAAACACATAAAAGTGCTCAGTCAAATCTTTTTACCCCTTTCCTTTTGTTCCTTTTTTTATGATTTTCTTCTAAAATGTATGACTTTTTACCCCAATTACATTATCTCTTGTTCACGTATCATGATCTGAAACTAGTAAAAGGCCTTAAGGTATGGGTAAAGTGCACAATAGTTCAATGAGCACAGGATAGACTGGTTGGGAGAATTTCACATCCTGGGCAGGGAGGGGATGGTGTGTGGGGTGAGGGGGAGGCATAACTGGACAGAATGAAAAGTACAAAGGTTGTAGAACACTCAGGGATTGAGCAAAGAAAAGTGGATCGATTTAGATTTCGGGAGAAACCCTAACATTCAAAGGCCAAAGATGAAGAACCTACCAATTTGCATGTCAATGGGGGATGTACTTTCAGTTATGAATGATTTCAGCAATAATTAATAATTCCCTTCCAGTTTAACATTATACACAAGCAAAAGAGTAGCATATGCATTCTCCAGATACGCCCACATTGAAAAGAACAAGCCTTGCTTTGGCACACCTCTCCCTCTCCTGACACTCCCGGATCATCTGCTCTGACCCTTCTCATGGCGCTCACGGTCATGCTACACCCATCAGATCAACTCTCCGCAGGGACACTTCACCTTGCAGAGTTCCTTAGTCCTGTTCTTCACCTGCATCTTCCATTCCCATCTTTCCACACTGAAATTGCTACAGAGAACTTTTCAGCTTGTAATGTTTCACAGTAGATTGCAGTAAATCACAGTAGATTTAATTATTCTAAAGTATTTAGTCAGATTATTCATCATTCCACATAAAATGCAGGTTTGTTGAATCTGGTAGTATCAATGTGCAAAACATTGTTTTTCTTTTTTTAAAATATAATTTCTTTTTTTAATGTTTATTTATTTTGAGAGACAATATGAGCAGTGGAGATGCAGAGAAGGAGAAAGAGAGATGGCAAGAGAGAGAAAGAAAGAGAGGGTGAGAGACAGAATCCCAAGCAGGCTCCATGCTATCAGCACAGAGCCCAATGTGGGGCTTGATCCCACAAACCGTGAGATCATGACCAGAGCCAAAAATTAAGAGTCAGACGCTTAACTGACTGAGCTACCCAGGTTCCCCTTAAACATTTCAAAGAATAAAGGATATTGAAGGCACTTGGACCATTACACAACTCTAAATCACACCATATAGGTAAACACCACACAAATATTTCTGAAAACGCGGGGGCTTTGTGAAGGGAGAAGAATTCTTATTTATCATATTGGAATTGAAACATAGAATTTAGAATTAAAAACCACTACCTCAATTGTTCTGGATTAGATAGCTATGTACAACATTCAAATATACCCTTATAAATAGTACTTGTAATTAACTTATAATTACTTCTTACAATTTATGATGTACATTATTTTTTCATTATTGGGTTAACTCAAATTGGAAACCATTCTGTACTTGAAACAATAGGTAAAGCATTATTTTCCTCTGCTTTCTGATAGAAGAATCTCTCTAGCTTTGATCTCTAATACATTTTAAGCCCTGAAAGAACATTATTTGTCCTTGAAACCTCCAGAATTAGATAATACCTACATGTCTCCAAACAAAATTTTAGTAGGTTTAGTAGGTTTTTAGTGTATTCAAGTTTCTCAGCCAGGAATTTTTGGGCTGAGGCTAATCTTAAAGGTTATACACATTTTAGACACTAAATCTAAATGATCTATGTGAAAAGCATGGTCATAATATATTCCAGAAAACAACTATGTGGTAAGATTGAGGGATTGGTACTCTAAACTTTGTCCTGTAAATATGACCAGATCGTTATCAGCCTGTAGTGATTCGTCCAACTGCATGCTTTACAAGGAAGCAACTAACATTTCTAGATGCCCAGCAATGGGAATGCAGAGAGCCTGCTGCATTGAAAAGGTACTAACTGGTCTCCATGAAACTTGGGCCAATAAATTCCTCCTATGGGTTATCATTCATTCCTTTTTAGCAGTGAGGAGTATTTTTTGAGGAATGTCCACTCTGAACGGGGCAGAGACAATATATAAAATGCTAAAACATTCAGCCTGGTTGAGTAAAGAAGATTGTGCTGGTGTTCCAAACTCTCTTTTCCCAATTCCTCAATTTGCCACTCAGTATTCAATTTAGTAGTTCTCAATATCTCCATGCACTATTCCATATTTATTTCTACATGGGAAATAAAGCCAAAGGCAACTACTGAAGGATATATGGATATTTTTAATGGGCAAGGCTACCTTGCTGAATGAAATTTCTGTTAGGTACGGTAGACGGATGGAACGGGCATTTCAAACCAGTTTCAGAACTTTTCGGCAAAGAAGGAATAAATCGCAGTTCTGAATCTGCTGACAATTCATGTAATTTTTCTCTACTCACTTGTACATCATGTGTGCTTTTTGATAATCATGAGTCTAACTAACCTAAGCACTGCTTTAAATAGTAACGTTATAGTTTCTCCATTAGGAATTCACCAGATTAACAGTCAGTCTCACTATAGTATGTAAGGTTCTAATGCCCAAATCACCAGCAGAAACTGATACCACATTTAAACACATTTTGGTGCATAGAAAATACAGATAAAATGAGTCAGCTGGAATCAATTATGTAAGTAAGGAGTTTATATCGCTATTACTTAATTTTTAGTATATGTTTTATAGCACCCAATTTTGAATATTGAATTCCACTTTGTAATTACTTAAACAGCTTTATTAAGCTTGGCATCCATCCTTGAGTTTTAAACGTGAGGTGGAAAGAAAACAAAGCTTCCTTACATGACAAATGATACCTAAAGCCTAGACAGATAATAGGAAATTTTGAAGTGCTGAACGTACTCCTGTTAAAGAAATGACAAAAACTTTTATGTGAGGAAAAAGATGTTTGTTATGCTTCCTGACATTAACTGTACTGAGGAACTCTTTCCCAAACAGTAATATTTTACCTTGGAATACTAACTGCAGTATTTATACATATAGAGAAATGATTATATAACTAGTTCAAAAGGTGGCTCTATAAAAGGTTTCTAAACTAAAAATCTGGCAATAGCACATCAGACTGTGAAACTAAAAAAAGCTCTATCTTAGAAAAAAATTAAGCACATTTGAACAAACTTTTAAAAAATGACTGAAGAATATAATTAAAGAGAGATATATGTCTTTATTTTCCGGATTGAAAGACCATCAATGACAGAGACTTAGTGTTATTGGCTATTATTTCTCAATGCTTAGAGGCTGACAGGAAGTAAGGATTCAATCAAAACTGGCTGGCTTAGTGAAATGTTTTTGAAATGTATGAATGATAGGTAGCTCATTTGCTTTAAAAATGTCAATGAAAATAGAGTCAATCAAATACTAGCATACAATTAGTTACCTATCATGAACTAGAAATTAAATTCCATCCAAAGAAACTTTTTAATCTATTGAGAAGTAGTGTTAGAATTAAATTTAATTATATGTCTAGTAATTACCTAATACCAGAAAACAACCTTCTGCATTTATATTCACTACCCCTAGAGATTGCTCTTCTACAACATACCTCAAGTACAACCACAGGAAAACACCCATTTGAAGGTCTTAGATGGTACAACCATTGCATATGCAAGGTTTTCAAATGTATACGATATTTTCAATCGAATGATACAAGTAATGCTTGTTTGTCTAAAGACTTTTAAGGCTGTGGCAATAACAGTTGTAAATGATAAATGGATTTTTCTTCAGAAAGAGTTAATACCTATATCTGAGATAAATCCAATCATTAGATGATTGAAGGCTTCTACTGTCTAATTTCTGTTCTGGTCCTCTATATGATCATATGCTTCTTAATACTTTCACGGAAATCATTTGGGTGAATATTCTAAGCAAAACAAGTAAGTTGATAATTTAAAAGGAAATGATTATGATATATTACAGTTTTCAAAATATTAAAACATGTTTTGAATATTTACATAAGATAAAATTATGATGAATAATCACGTCACCTAAATAAGCTACTTATATTTTTTGAAACTTAACAATGTCAACAGCCACTCACATGCTAAGCTGCAGAACGGTAATTAAATCACATCTTCTAGACCAAATTCCTATTACCACCGTGAAAAGCATAATTGCAAATGTTCTGCAATTCAGAAAAGTCTTCCTTTTTTTACTCTTACCTTCGGCAACACAAACAGTCCACCAAATAAGCCAAACAACTGCTCCTGGAAATCTCATTTTGAGGATCCTTAAAGGCCCGTTAATCAGCCTTCACTGCTCACACTATGCCAGGTTCCCTTCTGCTAAAAGTTGTGATTAGAGCAGGAAAGCAGTTGCTCTAAAAGGAAGTTGAAACACAGTTTGGAAATTAAAGGGATTACTAGCTGCTCCGCCCATCAGAAACTTCTGCAAAGTAAAAGAAGAAAAAGTCAGTCCCAAAGCCCAGCAGTGCCAGAGTTGGAATCGGATTCTCACTGCATTCCCGCTGAATGTTAATACCGTGACCTGCTTTGATTTTTTTCTATAAACCCAAGCATGTTCTCTGCTGATACACGTTCAGGTTCTTGGAAGGTGTAAGACGGTAACCGATGATATACGTTGGATTTCATTAACTCTCTGATTACGGAAATCCGTTCAGGTCTATTGTGTGTAAACTTCAAATGATAAAATAATAGAAGCTCCTTTAAAATCATTCACAGGAATAAGTCAGGCAGAGAAAGACAGACACCACATGTTTTCACTCAATGTGGAACAGGAAAAACTTAACAGAGGACTACAGGGGAGGGGAAGGGGAAAAAATAGTTAAGGAGAGGGAGGGAGGCAAACCGTAAGAGACTCTTTAATACTGAGAAGAAACAGAGGGCTGATGGGGGGCGGGGGAGAGGGGAAAATGGGTGATGGGCATGGAAGAGCACACTTTCTGGGATGAGCACTGGGTGTTATATGGAAACCAACTAGACAATAAACTACATTTTTTAAAAAATCATTCACAGTGGTGCCTGGGTGGCTCAGTTGGTTAAGCCTCTGACTTCGGCTCAGGTCATCATCTCGCAGTTTGTGGGTTCGAGCCCTGCATAGGGCTCTGTGCTGACAGCCAGCTCAGAGCCTGGAACCTGCTTCAGATTCTGTCTCCCTCTCTCTCTGCCCCTCCACGCTCACACACTGACTCCGAATATAAACAAACACCAAAAAAAATGTTGTGATGTTAAGCAATGCTTTCCCAAACAAGAGCCAGACAACATGAGTGAACTTTGTCAAGAATGGCTGATATTTGGGGCCTGCCTTTCCCACAATCCACGCACTCACTCTCTTAAGGACGTGACATATACGTGTGTGAAACAACAGGATCACCTTCATTGGACATAAATGAGTTTAACCATTCAAAACGAAGACACTGGAATGCTGAATTTTTAGAACTTCATGTTACAATATAAGCATAAAGAACATAAGCGAAGGGTTTGCTGAATCTCGAGAAGGCGCAGGGCCTACGCACCAGCACCGAGCTCAGGAAAGCACAGCACGAGGTCTCAGGGAAGCCCCAGCTCTCCCTTCCTCAGTCGCTCTCGCCCTCCCCTCCCCACACACAGAGGGTGACCGCTGTCCGGATCTCTGAGAACATGGAGTCCGTTTGCCTGTTTTGTACTTTACATAAACTGAAAGATCGGATGCTGATTCCTTAGTCTTTAGAGACTTTGGTTAAAAACTATGTTTGTCATTCAACCACACGGCTGGGTTTCATTGTGGAGTATGAATTCTTCTGGCTGTGTAAGGTCAATTCTTTGACTCTATCTCATATTATTTGTGTGCCTGTTAGTGGGCGTCTGAGTAGATCCTCCTTTGGAGCTAATAGAAATAGTGCTGCTATGAGGCTACTGTGAGGTTTTGGTAAAGACACATGGTGATTTCTGATGAGCACATACTGAGAGTGAAATGGTAGGACATATGCACGAATATGTGTAGGTGTAACAGGTAACATGAGAGTTTTCCTAAAGGATTATGCTGATTGGTGTGCCATCCACAGTGTACTTGTAAATGTCACAGGTATAGTTATAATGGACAAAAAGAAAATATTTGGAGCTTAAAAAGAAAGAAGTTTTCTTGGGGCACCTGTGGCTCAGTTGGTTAAGTATCTGACCCTCGGTTTTGGCTCAGGTCATGATGTCACACCATTCCTGAGTTCAAGCCCCATGTCAGGCTCAGCACTGTCAGTGCAGGGCCTTGGGATTCTCTCTCTCCCTCTTTCTGCCCTTTCGCACCCTCCCCCCAAACCTATGTGCCTATGCATGTATATTCACTCAGTTCCTCAAAATAAATAAAACTTAAAAAAAAAAAGAAATTTTCTTAATTTTAACATTGAATTACATTTTCAATTTTTTCTATTTGGGTTAGTGCATTTCGTGTCCTATTTAAGAATTTCTTGCCTACTCCTAGGATACAATGATGCTTTCCTCTAAAAGTGTCGTTTTCTCATTCCCATTTAATTGCATTTGATTTCTGTGTATGTTATACTAAAGAGTAACAGACACATTTTTAAAAGATAGCTATCCAACTGTTCTGGCACTCTTCACTGAAAATATCATCTTTTTTCTACCTCACTGCTTCATTCTGACTTTTGTCCTAAATCAGGCAACCGGAAATGTGTGAGTCTGTTTCCTAAAGTCCTCACTAAGTTCAGTGAGTTCACCAAGCTCTTCCCACAGCAAAAGCTGGCGTCCTGCTTTTGTTTTTTGAAAGAATTTCTTCTAAAGTGTCGATATCTGGTACCCTGGGGTTTTTCTAGTTCTCTTTTAAGCTTATTTCTTGTTTAGTTTTGTTTGGCCTGAAGATGTACTCCTAAGAATTCCATCTTTTAAATTTGACAAGATTAATATCCAAAATACAGAAAGAACCTATAAAACTCAACACCCAAACAATAAATAATCCAATTAAGAAATGGGCAGGAGACATGAACAGTCCTTTTTGTAGAAAACACATCCAGATGGCTAACAGACAAATGAAAAGATGCTCAACATGTTTCACCACCAGGGAAATACAAATCAAGACTACAATGACATATCACCTCCTACCTGTCAGAACAGCTAAAATTAACAATACAGAAAACAACAGGTATTGGCCAGGATGTGGAGACAGGGCAGCCCTCTGGCACTGTTGGTGGGAATGCAAACTGCTGCAGCCACTCTGGAAAACAGGAGGTTTCTCAAAAAGTTAAGAGAATTACCCTACAATCTAGCAATTGCACTACTAGGTATTTATAGAAAGGATACAAAAACATTAATTCAAAGGGACACATGCACCCCAATATTTATAGCAGCAACATAGCCAAATTATGGAAACAGCCTAAATTTATCAGCTCACTGACTAATAATTGGGTAAAGAGGTAGTGTATATGTATACCATAGAATATTACTCAGCCATAAAAAAGAATGAAATCTTGCCATTTGCAATGACCTGGATGGAGCTAGAGAGTATAATGTTAAGTGAAATAAGTCAGTGGAAGACAAATACCATATGATTTCACCGGAAATTTAAGATTTTATATGGAATTTAAGAAACAAAAAACAAGCAAAGGGGAAATAAAAGAGGTGGGGGGACACAGATTTTTAACTATAGAGAAAAAAACTGGTGGTTACAGAGGGGAGGGAGGTGGGGGTGATGAGTTAAATAGATGAATGGGATTAAGGAGTGCACTTAGGATAAGCACTGGGTGTTGTATGAAAGTTTTGAATCAGTGTATGTTATACCTGAAACTAATATCATAATCAACGTTAACTAACAGGTATTTAAATAAAAATTTACAAGATTAATAAACAAATTTGATGTAATTTTTTAAATGGTTCTTTATTGATTTTGAGAGGGAGACAGCACCAGCAGTGGAGGGGCAGAGAGAGTGGGAGAGAGAATTCCAAACCAGGTTCATGCTCAGTGCAGAGCCCCACTTGGGGCCCAATCCCATGATTGTGAAATCATGACCTGAGCTAATATGGAGAGTGAGATGCTTAACCGACTGAGCCACCCAGGGGCCCCTTGATGAGATTTTCCTTATGGCTCATTATCTGGTCAATATTCTACCTATTTCAGTAGGTCAAATTTATGACTCTATTGTCTAAATATTTTATGTTACTTGTTTTGATCTGTGTATTCTATTAGATATTGGAAGAATGTATTAAATCTTCCATTATGATTATGCATTTGTCTGTTTTTCTGTTTAAGCATGTCAATCTTTTAAAATATGTTTTAAAGCTATGATGATACTTGCATACGTTTTTAGATTGTTATCCTTCTCTTGCATTATTTTACCGTAAAATGTTTCTCCTTCTCTTTAAGCGTGCTTCCAGTATGATTTCATTTCTTTTCTTTGTGTTTGTGCATTCAAATATTTTGATACCCAGAACCAGGCTTAGTCATAAGAAATAAAGTAGCACATGTGAAAAATCAAGGAAATATACATTTTCAGCTATTTTCCTGAAGTCGGATTTCCCTTAACTGATGGCACATAAATTAACCGCATAGATTGAAACTACCTCCTTGTGTTTCCTTAGTTTTACCTCTCTAAGTATGAATCCAGATAGCGTCCTTGTTTAGATTTTTAACAGTAGTTCCTATCTAATAGCAATACTAACTTAATCCTTAGGGAGTGCTCTAGAATGTTATCATGATTAACACTAGTGAGTGCCAGACTGTATACCAAAAACAGAGCTAAGCACAGTTAGTCAACACTGTACTTACAACAACATCATGAAACAGGAGACTAGAGTTATCTCCAACGTAGAGATGAGTGAACCGAGCTACAGAACATTAAAGCGACTTCAACAAAGTCACAAGAGATTGAGAAAACCAGGTGTCAAACCCAAAAATGACTTCCTGAATCTTACTTTTAACTTATGCAGATCCTACTGCTCAAATGATTGGCTCCCTAAGCAAAAGCTTAGTAAGCTTGCTTACATAAGTTCAATGAAAAATACTATATAGAGTTATGTATTCTAGTGTATGCTTCATAGTTACCTATGTATGATCATATATGCATGCTACTATGAAGATTTTTAATGAACAAAAACACATTAATGAAGAATTTAAAGTATTTTTAGGGGTCATTTTACTACACAATCTTTATTTTACTTGTAATTGCAAGTAAATTGAATGTGAGAAGCCACTCCATTATTCAAGTGAAAACAATGCCCTTGAATGAATTTCAACAGTATGTTTCAGAAGTATTACTTTCACTGTTTTTCCCCTTCTGTGTGATTTCAAAGACCGATAGATAAGGCATTAGTTGAGTGCTATTGTTTCCTTTTTGTTCTTAATACTTTTAAAACCAAATGTTTATTTTAAAGAGATTTAGAAGAACATAAGGAAAGTACCAATATGTTATTAGGTAATAATTTAAAGTAGTTATACAGGATTAGATTACCATTAGCAAGCACAGACAGTAGTTAACTATTAATCCTAGAGACATAAATTTGTCTTAGAGAAAAATCTCATATTTTTCAAATTAGAAGTAAGTAACATCTATGCTTAGTGAAAAATGACTGTTGTGATCAACACGTATCACAGGAATTTAGAGGAAGGAGAAATTACTTTCCCAAAAGGTTTAATTTGGGATGGTTTCACGGAATACTTGCTTATTAAATTATAGTTTAAAGGGGAAGTACAGCTGAACAGAGATTCTAAGGTATAGGAGACTAAAGAGTGTTCTGGAATCAATGAGACTAACACTGGAGTCGTGGTTTCACACAAGGAAGTTGTGGAAGAGGTAGGAAGAGCTTTGAAAAAATGCTTTGAGTTTCAGACAAAAAAAACTTTTAAGTTATTCTATAGGTAATACGTAATCTTTAATGTCTAATAAAGACAAAGGAATGTAAGATGTGGTATTTAAGAAATTTTGCTTTCCAGATGCGTTAGAATGGATGGAGGGGAAAGGTCTTAGAATGAAGCAGATTAGTGAAGGAATTCATCATGCCACGATTATACAGAACTCAATGAGAAGACAAAGGGGAAAACTGAAGTAGATAGTCACAACTTGATTTCGAGGCCAATGAGGTTTAAGTTTCAGGCCTTTTCATTTGAACACATCCCATCAAAGACATGAGAAGGACTCAAGTGATGTTTTTGTGTAAAAACTGAGACCATATCTTAATTGCAAGAAAAAAAACTACCATGTTTTTCTATCCTGATTGTACCCTCATCCTACTTCCTCTGAGTTAGTCGACATTAGGGAATCACAGGCACTTGGAGGACTCAGCCAATACGTCAAGGAGAGAATACATTTAGTTTCATGTCAGTGGAGTATATTCTACAGTCACATGCATGTGAGAAAACTATTTAAAGCATCTCCCTTCCAAAACAAATTCTACCTGTAAAAACTAGCAGTAACACTCCGAGCTTCTGGCCCAAGGCTGAATATGTTACCTCTAGCAGACTGAACATTAGATGGTATTGAAAGGTTTTGTTTCAGAGCTGGGAACAGTGAGCTATAGACTGAGCAATAAATAGCCAGTGAATATTAAAAATCCAGAACCAAAGGATCAAACTACTTACAAGCAACTTAACTGCATCCCAGAACAAAGCTCAAGAATATCTGATAGGAAATTTTTAAAACCCAGAAAGCTACAGTGTAAAACTCTAAATGTCCAGTAGACATGCAAAGAGGCAAGGAAGTCTATAACCCACATTAAAGAGAAACATTAGTTAATTGAAACTGACTCAGAACAGACATCAATGCTAGAATGAAAAGAGCAGGATAATGATTACTGTAACTACATTCTCTAAGCTCAAAAAGTTAAGTGGAAGCATGGGAGATATTAAAAAACTAATAAGCAAATGAAAATTACATACGGTGGGATTAAAGACTGATTGACGTTGCAGATAAAATATTAGTGGCCTTTAAGAAGTAGCAATAGAAGCTATCCAGAAGGAAACATAGAAGTAAAACAGAAATTTTTTTAAAAAGATGAAGAAGAAACAGAACATCAGTGAAATGTAACTCACATTCAAACCTGAACACGAGAGACAGAAAAAGTTTTAAAAAATATAATGTCTAAAAATTTTCAAGAATTGATAAACTCATAACTCCATGAAGCTCGTGATGAACTCCAAGCAGAAGAAACCTGAAGAAAACTATAACACTGTGCATCACAATCAAATGGCTCAAAATCAGTGATAAGCAGAAAATGTTACATTACATGCAGAGGACAGGGTACCAGGAAGAAAGAGACAGATCACTCCTATGAAATAAGGCAAGTGAAAAGACAGTGGAGCAGCATGAGGAAAAAATAGTCAACCTAGAATTGTATATTCGTATAAAAAGAAAACAACAGATCTCTATAAAAATGACGCTACGAGGAAGACATTTAAGATACATGAAACCTGAAAGAATTCATTACACCAGTTTCAGCCTTCAAGAAATGAACAAGGAAAAATTCAAGTAGAAGAAAAATGATACTACATGAAAATATGAAGCTACACAAGGCAATAAAGACTAGGAACATTTGATAGGTAAATCAATATAATTTGTTTTTAATAATCACAGATGTAGGTAACAGAATTTACATAGGAAGACTGTCATCTTTTACTCTATGTGGGACTTTTATTTTGCAGGTGTGGAGGTTGGGGCTCTTCTATCTGTAACCTCCCCACACCACCACTGCTTTCATGGAGAGCACCACACTCAGACAAATAAAATTTAAGTTGCAAAGAGCAGGAGAAAAGTTGTGAAGAGTCTATTACTGTTTCTCTAGTTAACTCAAACCAGGAGCAGGTTGTCCGGATCTCTGTTCCGGATCTGAGCTCAAACTTTCCTCCACTTACTCGGCTGTATAATGGTCACCTTTGTCTTCTGACAAATTCCCTTGTTATCTTTCCTCATGGGTGACATGAAGAATAAGGTACATGTTATCCTACATATGCAAAGCCTACTGTAAAGGTCATTCTGCACACTGATTTTAGAATATCTCTTCATTTGCATGATTAAGCCAAATAATTCCAGAACTCCCTTCCCCGCTCCCGAGGAAGCTAGAATCTTATATTCTTTCTAAGGGACACCGCTAGCAGAATCCAGTTTAAAAACTTCAGAGAGGTGACAAATGTGGGCTCTGGATTTTCCTTAATTCTGGTTGTGGGGATGTGAAAACACACCATGAGACTGTTGGCTCTGATTATCATAGTCACTGTCCCAGGAAATGAGCAGGAGACAAGTCCCCACACAGCCCCACGGCGACTCCAGCCTGCCGCCCAGTGCCCAACACTGTGCAGTTGCAGCTTCATTCCTCGTCGCTTGTGGAACTACTAGGGCAACGCTGGCAGGTGCTCAGGCTCCCCTGCTGCCAAAAGCAAACCTGGGTTCTTACCAGTCTGACAGGCTGTGCCCCCGGAGCTGGTTCCTGGGCCTTACTTGTTCCGTTGGTGTGCATGGGGTCCTCGCCTTGGCGTGCTGGGAGGGCCTGTCTCCTGTGGATCAAGCAGTTCACTGGTGCCAGGTGGGGCTGCCTCTTCCAGCACCCCAAGTTTCATATCCCCGCTGGCCAAGGAGGTGGAAACGCACCACCTCCACATCCTGGACAAGCCCCCAAGTAACGTAGCAGGATTCTCACACACAGAGTCCTGACACCAAGGCTTTTCTTTCCAGGAAGCAACTTTATTCTTGCCAGCACCGCTCAGGTGGGATCGTGCCCAAAGAATTGAGCCCCGAACATCCTGTAGCAAAGTGGGGAGGGGGCAGGAGGGGTCTATGGAGACAGGGTGACTGAGATGTGTGACAGGGAGAGAAAGCAAAGGATGCTGGGAGCCAGACAGGGCCTAAGAGAGAATCCCTGTGAGGCATCTGCGTGGAGTTCGTCACTAAGACAGCTGGGTCGTCATTTCACCAACCCTGCTTCTTTCCTGTCACAGGATCTTTTCAGTCTCTAAAGAAAACGCTGCTAGTCATGTTTTTAAACATATTTTTTACATGAAATTCCACCCTTTTCACGATCTCCGCTCCATCCCTAACTCACCCACTACGAACTACCATTATTCCTTCATCTCAGAAGAGCGCTTGGCAACCGCCCTCCGTCTCTGTTAGCCCTTAAATTCTCCCTCCTACTGCAGTTTCTGATCTTGAAAGACCCAATTCTAGGGACACTGGGCCCAAAAAGATCCTTAGGGATGCAACTGGGAGATGTGGCACGTAACGCTCTAAGTAAGACAGACGAATGAAGGAAATGAGGAGGAACAGGTGCCTGGCAGGGTCACTGTAACGGCCGTCCCCATCCCGGTGCCATACCTGTCGGACACAGGTGTTTCTCCAGTTCAAACAGGACGGGGTTACCGCCGCTCACATACACAGTCACGGCATCCCCTCTGTGAGCATACAGTTTCACAATGTTGAGCTCCTCCTTTCCAGGTACCAACACGGACACCTGACCTGCTCCTAGAGCCGAGACAGCAGCCGTCACATCAGCCCGAAGCTTTCTCCTGCACAAAGCAAACCAATACGTGGGATGAATGGTGCCCGCGGGCGTGTTGAGAAATGCAAAGGATTCAGAGGACTTGCTATAAAATCTCAAGGGCCAGGGAAAATCTGGTTTATGAGCCCTACTCTCATATACTCTTCCAAAACCTCCAATTCTCTTTCTCATCCAATGTCTCCTCTATTTTCACACATTCCTGGGGGCAAGCCTTTCCACTTTACAAAGAAAGAGGAAAACTGAGATCCAGGCAGTAACCAAGTTAGGCTGACATTCAGCCCTGCCTTCCTGACTCCATGCCTGGCCCCCGCACCCACCCTTTCTCTATATGCTTGGCAAACGTCAGTTGTGGTTAAAAGCTATACCAGGGCACCAACACTGACAACTAGGGAACACGGGGTCCGAAGTTCGCAACGTGCAATCTGCATTTGCGACACTGTCTGGACAGACACAGTTCTCCTCCAAACATGTCCCTTAATTCTCTCACCTCTCCCTCCATCCGTGTCTCCTACCAGAAGTAATCACTGGACACTTTTGCACCTATCGTTGTAGTTCTCGGCTCCCCATGTGATTTCTCCTAAGGGACTCTAAGCCCTTGGGAGACTGGGATCCTGTATTTCTTTCTTTGTTCTTTTTTGATCACCCCCTACATACGTTATATAGACCGCAGTCAGTAAGCGCTGATTGAATTACGGTTTCCTTTCAACGAACTACAATGTCCAAAAGCTAGTCTGGGAGATAAATCAGGCTTCCTCTCCATCTTCACCTTCAAAATGTGCCTATTCCACCCTAGCCACTGGGGTCCCCGCCCTGACTGGACCCCTCGGCCTCCACCCCAGGTCGGCTGACCTCGTCCAGAGAGAGCTGTGGGCCAGCCGGGAGTGGGAAAGGCCGGGGGCCCTGGTGGGCGGAGCAGGCCCCTTCTCTCCCTCACCTGTCCGACCCCTTGATGGCCGTGTTGGACTTGACCCGAAAGGCCTTGGCAAACATGTCTGCTGGCGTGGCGTGGGGAAGACCAGCAGAGCACAGAAGCCAGGGGCTGTCAGGAACGCGAGGACGCGGCGCCGTTTCCTCCCGCCGCGCTGGGGGCAGCCATGCTGGGGCCCGGCTGGGAAAGACGCCCGGCTGGAAACCCGGGCCGCGCAGCTACGCGCCTCTGGCCTCCGCGGAGTCCGCGCCGCCCCTGGGGACACGTCCCGGAACTGAAGCAGGGAGGGCGGGGCCCCGGGGTACAGCCCCACTGTGTGTCCAAAGATTAGGTCTTCCAGGGTCTGCCCTCCACCAGGATTCTTAGAAGGGCACCTAATGTGGCCTCCAGGCCAGGCCCAAAATGGGCTCCTCCTACACTTCTGACCTATTAGGCCTTTATTCTGAAGCATCCCAGCCACAAGGTCAAAGTTGAGGAGGACAGTGCCAGAGAGCCTTCTTTTTTCAGGTCCCCAAGGCAGCCACACCAGGGGATGTGTGATGGATGTGTGATGCCAGGCTGCGCTGTTGACCAGTGTCTCCTGCAGCCCAGCTACTGAGGTAGCCTGTGTGCAGGGAGCTGAGGAAGGCTTCAAGGGGTATTAGAATCATAAATAAGAAAACAGCAAGATACAGATAAATGTGTAAAATAACTTCTCTTCTAGATATTAAAGGAGATTAATAAATACTGAAATATTAGTCAGAAACTAATAAAAATGTAACTTTATTACAGAGGAAATAGATAAATGGTGGAAAAAGAGTACTCTTCATAGACCCTTGTCATATTACTTTGACTTTTGAAACATGTAGTTGTTTTTCATATTTAAAAAGTTTAGCTCAATAGAGGAAGAAGCATAATCTAAAATTAAAACAAAATATAAATGAAAATCACTGTAAAACTCTATTAAGTTGATAAGTGAGCCAATCAGAGATCAGGATTATTTCAAGTCGTTTCAGAAGAGAGCACTTCCATTCAGAATTGAACATCCTGGGACAAAATAAATGCAAAGGCACTGTTACCTTCATTTGGTAGTTTACCTGCTAGTAGTAATTTTTGCATTATGCTTTTTATATTATTTTTACAAATATTGAAATATAAGAATATGTGAGTAAAGAGAAAAGACAGAAAATGTTTTTAACCCTGTATCATTAAACTTGAATTCTAATATACAATAGGAACAAGTAAATATTAAATTTCATATGTTTCAGTTTTCTGACAAGCAAAAAGATATTTAAAGACATTTCAACAATGATGAACATTCCTATTTAGTACCAATGCCATAATACTTGGGTTCTAGTCACTATTTGCCAGTTAAAAGAATCAGGGGCACCTGGGTGGCCAGTTCATTAAGGATCTGACTTTGGCTCAGGTCATGATCTGGTGGTTCACAAGACAGTTTCACATTCTGTGTCTCCCTCTCTCTTTGCCCACCCCCCACTCACACACACCCCCCATAAATAAATGAACATAAAAAAGAATCAGACATTTTTGGAAAGGCTTATGCTTACAGGTTTTGGGCAGGGACGTATACAGCGAGCCTGGAACATCATGTTGTGCTAAAAAGAAAAGAAATGCTCAAAGAATAATGGGATACAACAATAAAAATCAGGAGCTGGTTTCAAGAGGCTTTCACTAGCCACTTTTGGGATAATTTGAGCTTCAAGAATAATGACTATATTTAATTGTGATAATTGAATAAAAATTAATGAATCCATGATGATACAACATTTATTATTTTCTTAGTTTGTAATATTTTTTTCAGACAGAGAATTTGATGGGTGGGAGAGGGGCAAAGGGAGAGAAGACAGAGAGAGAGAGAGAGAGAGAGAGAGAGAATCGTAAGCAGATTCCACATTCAGCATAGAAGATGAGCTGGAGCCCAGGACTCAATACCATGACTCTGGGATCATGACTTGAGTCAAAAGTTAGTCAGATACTCAACCAACTGAGCTACCCAGGTTCCCCAATGATACAACATTTTGAAAGAAAGAGAGAAAGAAAGAAAGAAAGAAAGAAAGAAAGAAAGAAAGAAAAAGGAAGGAAGGAAGGAAGGAAGGAAGGAAGGAAGGAAGGAAGGAAGGAAGGAAGGAAGGAAGGAAGGAAGGAAGGAAGAAAGGAAGAAAGAAAGGAAGGAAGGAAGGAAGGATCTCTAAAGCTATCAGAAGGTCCCTATCATCAAGTCCTTATTTTAAAAATGGGAAATTAAAGAATAAAAATATTTACCATATCTTTTTAGGTAAAAGTATTAAAGAATTGGCAAACTAACACTCATCTTGACATGAGAATGACAGTAAGTACAGAAAAATATTGGAATTAATCTTAAAAGTCGCTATTTTGTGGCCAAAAATGAAAATAATTGGTTATAGGTCAAGTGTCAGATATAGATTCCACAAGCATTGGGTGAAAAGTTCTGGAGAAATAGTACATAGACCAATATTAACAACAAAGATAACTTGTCCATTGAAATAATATTCCTTTAATGTGAGAAAACTGACTGTCACTTGTGATTCAGATTTAGATAAATTGGCTGCATTAGAGACAGCCGGGTTTCTCATTCTGAGAATGCCACTTGCTGTGATAAAAATGATGTAAGAAAAGATCACCTTAAAAGATTTTTACCTTAATTATATCTTTATTTTCATCTTAAACATTTCGTGTTTTGTAGAAGTTAAAAATGTTTTCGGTCAACTGATTTTTTTAACATTATTATTATTATTATTATTATTATTATTTATGCTTTATTTATTTCTAGGAGAGAGAGAGAGACAGCGTGAACAGGGGAAGGTCAGGTCAGAAAGAGAGGGAGTCACAGACTGAAACAGGCTCCAGGCTCTGAGCTGGCAGTTAGCAAAGAGCCCAACACGGGGCTCGAACCCACGAACTGCGAGATCATGACCTAAGCGAAAGTCGGACGCTTAACCGACTAGGCCACCCAGGCGCCCCTCGGTCAACTGATTTTAACTATTTATGTTGCTTGAAATGCAGGAGCTTAAAAATTGCATTGCAGACTCTTGTGCTTGAATGTTTCCAAACCATCTATAGCAACGAAATCATGAAAATGTCATTAGATTTGAAGATCATTACCAAAGAGGTCCTCAACATATATTGTCTTACTTTATTTTAAAATAACATATTCTGTGGTTCAAAGGGAATGTATATTAATATAGATAAAAATGGAGAATGCAGGTAAATATCAAGAAGTTAAACACCAGCTCTTACCCCTAGTTTTTCTAAATTCTCATGTCAATTTTTATTGTGCTTCCTGACAATCTTTGTTCTATAACCATTTATTCAGTGTTCAAAGCACTGTGTTTGTGTGTGTGTGTGTGTGTGTGTGTGTGTGTGTGTGTGTGTGTTTATACTTGATATCAGATTTTTGGGGTCACTTTTCATGTTATGATAGTTATGCACCCAGTTAGATTCTAATATCTTTTTATGATTTCTTTGAATTTTTATGTGTGCTAGAGAGTTATCTTGTAGGAGATCATGTATTTCATGATCTTTTTGGCTTGTCTATCTATTGCTAGGTAAGCAAAAGTAAGTAATAACTACATACATTTTCCTACTAAAATAGATAGGACACAGTTCAGTTTTGATGTGTTTTTGAAATGCAATTATTTTGAAGATGGAAAATTCTTTCTCCCATTTCCTCTGAAATGGACAGTCTGAGGAAGGCTCAGAAGTTATGGAGGGACATTTGAGGAAGGTAGGAGAAAAGATGGGTAGGAGGTGGCGCTGAAATGACTGAATCTAGTCTTCTTATAGATATTTTAAGAATAGGACACAAAGCAGTTTGGTTTGGCAAGTTTTAATAAGGTGCTTTTTAGAAGTCGCTCAGATTATAATTGCATCATCCATATAATATTTAACACAAATTCTACTAAAGATATAAATGAATTAAACAGCAATTGACAAAATAAACAGAATTATGTCAATCATGAAAATTTTTGAATAAATGTACATATTTTAACTCAAGGACTGCATCTTAACCATTCTTTCATCCACAAACAGGATAGTCCAGTTTCCCGTCCCAACAGATTGCTTGGGATGTTTGTTGTGATGTCTGCATACGATATCCTCTCACACATTCAAAGTGCACAGTTTCCCTTGTTTGGAAATATCTTTTATTCATAGAAGGCCCTCTTAATTTTAAGTGATGTTTTTTCATGTTATCTTCTGATATTATACATACATCTGAAGGTTAAAAAAAAAGTGAACATAAGCATTTAGCAGTAAACAAATATTTTCCACAAGATTTCAGACTTCCAAGTAGAATCTTCTACACTGGTTCAGAGCTTTATTTTCAAAACCTTTTCCAAACCACTTCATTGAAAATCCATCACGGAAACATAAATCATTTTAAATGATTAATGACGTAAAATTGAGGCACTATGTTTAAAATATGATAATTAGGAGTGCCTGGGTGGCTCAGTTGGTTAAGTGACCCACTTCAGCTCAGGTCGTGATCTCACAGTTTGTGAGCTCAAGCCCCATGGGCTCTGTGCTAACAGCTCAGAGCCTGGAGCCCCTCCCCTGCTCACACACTGTCTCTCTGTTTTGAAAATAAGTAAGCATTAAAAAAATTTAAAGTATGATAGTTAAATGTCATAATGAAAGATTCATCATGCCAATTACAATAGCTTTCATTAAAGAATATTGTGTTGCTGTTGCTGCTTGAACAAGAGTTTTTTCAAACTTTATTTCTTTACATATTAATATTTGGTAGTCGCACATTTGACAGAATAGCTGTTGGTTAATCTGTGAAAATTCTGTTAAAAACAGCAAAACATCTTTCTCATTATACTGATTTCCCCAGGATCCATGTGAATATTAAAATATTTACCCAGGCACTTTGGTGGTATGGACCACTGCCCATAGCTGCATGTTATGATCCTGTTTCCCTCAAGCACATACAAGGACTGGCACTGGTACTCAACTGACGATCCTGGGTCATATTCCGATTTGGGGAATGTGGTCATGTCTCCATTTTTAATACTCGGAGCGGGCCCACATTTTTCCTTAGGGTCTAAAAAGAATGTTATTTGATTTATTGAAAGTCCATAAAAAACAGATTAAAGTAAAGTAAATAGAAATATAGCACAATATACAATACCAAGACTTGTGATCTCTGCTGACAGAAATGATTCATTGACAACATTCTAGTCACTTAAACTGAGAGTAACATTTTAAAGCCCTTTTGTCTCACGTGGAAATACACATAAAGTATTAACAAATATGTCTTCTTTGCAGTATTCTGGTATTAAAGAAATATTTTTCCCACTGAATGAATGCCAGACGGATGGATAGCTAATATACTGAAAGAAATCTTCTCATTAGTTACGACATACTGCAGTGTCTATTAGATCGCTGTGTATTGATTTGCATCGTTATTACAAAGGAAACTAAGCTGCTTTAATTAAGTTAAAGAATTACAAATTTGTATAATGTGAGAGGGAATCGCTGGCCTCCTATTCTGGACATGATGAGGTAGAAACATTTCTGCTTATCTCCTTGCTATGTAAAAGTAAAAACCCTGAATATATTATTAAAAAACCAACATAAGAGATTGTGAAAGGTGCAGAGTAGATATCAATCTGATCAGAGACCTGCAGTGACTTTGGATTTTACTTTCTATGGATCCTGGACTGAGCACTGAAGAAGACTGGAACCCAGAAATGATATCAAGTTCAAGGAAAAAAAAAAAAAAGTCCCAAGAGTTCCTGATCTCTTTAGCCAAAAGCCCAGGAAAGGACTTTTCTAACAAGACAGAGATATTTTTTCTAGTACTTGAATAACCCAGAAAACATGATAAAGAAACCTCGACCAGTCCTCCTGCTGTGTTGCTCAGAGATCAACAGTGACCATCAGAGGCCGAGTGAGGAGCCCAGACTTCTATCCACACTCAGAGAACAAGACACCTCTCCACTTTCCATGGTGTCAGTGGAGGCCGAGTGGGAAGCCTGGACTTGCACTGAGTCTGGCAGTAATGGAGGCCTGATAAATAAGAGATGTCAATAAAATCCAGAGCCTTAAAACAGAATATTCCAGATGTCTAAAGTACAACTGAAAATCACTCATTATAGGGGCACTTGAGTGGTCAGTGGGTTGAGCATCCAACTCTTGATTTCAACTCAGGTCATGATCTCATGGTTCGTGAATTTGAGCCCTGTGTTAGGCTCTGTGCTGGCAGAGAGGAGCCTGCTTGGGACTCTGCCCCTCCCCTGCTCACAAGCTGGCATGAGTGCTCACACTCTTACAATAAATAAAACTTTACAAAAAGAGAAAAAAAATCATTCATTGTATCAAAGACCAGGAAAATCCACCCCCAAACCAACAACACAGGAAAATATATGTGCCAGGAAAAGCAAATGGCTAGAATATCTCCTTTGTTGGCTCCTCGTATTTCCTAAACTCTGAATACTGGAGCGTTTTATGACCAAGTTCTCAGACATTTTCTTCTCTATACACTAATTCCCGGGTTGAGCTCAGCTAGTAACTTTCCTTTAAATAGAATCCACCTGCTGAAGAAGCCTAAATTTGTGTCTCATTCTGTGATCATGCCCCAGCTGCCGATTCCATGTCTCCAGGTGGAATTTCATAGGGCTGTCAAATGTCCTCAGTGTATTTTTTTTTCTTAGTTATTCACTTTGAAAGACAGAGAGACCAGAGTGGGGGGGAGGGGGGCGGAGGCAGAGGGGTGGAGAGGGAGGAGGGGCAGGGAGAGAGGGAGACAGGATCTAAAGCAAGGTCCAAAGAAGGCTGAGCGGTCAGCACAGAGCCTGCCATGGGTTTTGAACTCCCGGACCGCGAGATCATGACCTGAGCCAAAGTTGGACATTCAACCAACTGAGCCACCCGTGTGGACCTTGAACGTATCTTTAATACATTTATTCCTCAGGAAATAACTAAGTGACTTAATAGTTAAGATAGAGAATTTTCCATGCTGTCCTAATCTGGTCAAATCTTTCATAAAATGAATATATCATATCACTTATGCACCCCACAAAAAGAAAAATTGGATTCTAAGCACCATCATTTTATTTGAGATTAAAAACTCATTCTATAATAACCACTTCATTATATATTTATGTTAACATATTTAGCCCTAAAACATCCTTTTAAATTTCGAGGGAAATAAGATACTCTACCTAGGCACTGAGGCGGTTGTGTCCAGTTCCCGTTTGAACATGTCACGTCTTGGTCTCCAACCAGGTAAAGAGGTTTAATGCATTTGTAACGTGCCCTCTGACCAGGTCGATACCTAGGCATCTCATTTAGTATAATAGCATTTTCCACTCGGGGTGGATTCACACAGGAAAGATCTGAATAGAAAGGGAATAAAAGTAGCATCTCTAACATCATGATCATTTTGAGCAGTAAATCAACCAATGGAATTCCAAATATATCCCTAAGAGGATTTAAAGTCAACAGTTAATCTGTCATGAAAGACTACTGATTTTAAGAAATTTACATATAGGATTGAAGAAAAGGGGATAAAGCAATACAATTTATTTTATAAGATTTAAGCTTCCATGAAAATGAGAGTTTCTCTGGACATTTCTCTTCTAGTTCAATCAAATCACTATTTCAAATTATATATTTCCAAAATGCATTTATACACCACAAGAAAATCATAAGAAAAAGATTATTTGACATTAGATTTTGGCTTGTAATTATCCTGTTTATGAATGTAATTTTAGACCCTTAGAAAAATAAACATAATAGCCACTTCCTTAGAGAATAAATGAAGAATTAACAAGCTTTGAAGAATTCCATAGCTGAAGGAAGAAGATGGCTAACTGAGGGTCCAAACAGGAGATGAGTGGCAAAATAACAGAAAAATAAATGTATAATTGATAAAAACAGTCTGCAATGATTTTATTTTTTCAAATGCTTAAGGATATTTCACGCATAATGTATAACTCACCAGTGAGTTTCAGGTGGATGTAAAATGTAATAGGCTATAGCTATGGCTCCTAAACTGGAGTGTACGTTGAATCCCTTGTGAATTGTTAAGACACTTTCAGGGCTGCATCCCCAGAGTTCTTGCCGCCACAGGTCTGAGGGAGCCTGTGAATTTACATTTGCATGTCTAACAATTTCCCGGAAGATGCTGACGCTGCTATTCCAGAGACCAAAGTTTGAAACTACTGGGCTTTAAGATTAGCCACTGAGTACACAATTTCATCCCTCTAAGTTAAAGCATACACCTTCTTTGACCTAGTCTAGAATAATCATCTATGTCCATTTTGCAAGTGTTGTTAGAAAGAATTCATTTTGTATTACTTAAGACATTTTGGGAAATGGATTTAAAAATATCATTGAAGTACCTCTGCATATTGGCTTTCCTATCCATTGGCTGTCAATACACTGTACAGTATTTGGTCCGTCCAAAACGTAATCACGTGGACATTCGTAAGCAACTTTTTCTCCTGACCTATATACTTCTTTCTGCTGGCCTTTAGGTGTGGCATTACCAAAGTCAGGTAAGCTAAAACAATCCGTGTCTGAAAGAAAAAGAATATGTACTTGTTCGGTAAATATTTTAAAAAACATAATGACTAATAACTATAATGTAGAATAATAGGCACCCATCAAACCAATGAATACCGGGCACAATTTTTCTTATACCTTGAACAAATATATTAGAAGTCTTGCTTAATTACATTGAATAGTCCTATGTTTATCAAAGTATAACATGCAGATGATGACATCATAAACCTGAAGAGTATGGTTATATGTAATGCTGGAGATCACACATCTTATATTCAAATTCTTTTCTGCCCACACAAGCCATCTACATTATTTGTTTAGAGGTACTTTTTTGCTTCTGTGAAAATCTGTTACCTTTGTTCATGTCGAATATCTCAGAAAACTATATACTTACAAGAGATAACTGAGGAACTAACAGTACATTAAATACAGATGAGATCGATGAGCAGGGAGCAGCTGTGATACAGGAACAGAGATGGGGAGTCTGAGGATGTGTATCACAGGAGGTCTCATGTGCACACAAAGTGACACGAAAGTGAAATAATTTGGCTCATGAGGTCATACTTTTATTATTACTACAGCTACTGATTCTCTACTAGAATCCACAGCTCTCCAGAGATACTTTGTTAAATCCTAGACTTACTGCCTAGTTTCCTATTTGTACTATTTATGCTCTGAATTAAGGATCAACCTAAGAGTAAAATTAAATACACTATACTTTTGCATTCTGGTAGGTGGGACCATTTTCCTCCTAAACATTGTATAAGTGCAGGTCCATTAACCACAAAACCTTCGGTGCATTTGTATGTTACTTCTTCGCCATATTGGTAACTGTCTGATATGGGAGATGGAATCCCATGTGGAATCAAATGTGGTGGTCCACAAGGAAGTCCTAAAAAAAAGAAAGAGAGAAAGAAAGACTGACTCCATGTTTTGCAGGATCTGAAATTTAATTTTATGTACTGGTTGCCATATTTGGCAGTTTTATTTGGAAAAAAATGATAACGCATGATCTGCACTCATACCACAGAGAAAGTGTACAAATTCTCCCTAAAACCGTCATTCTGAAGTGTATCCAGCACAACTTGAGCAGCAACTTGAAAATAAATATGTCAATACATTATCGGGCGTTGCAACTTATTTCTAGATATGTTTCCTGAGGCAAGGGAACCAAAAGCAAAAATAAACTATTGGGACTACATCAAAATAAAATGCTTTACACAGTGAAGGGAAAAATCAACCAAACTAAAAGGCAACCTACAGAAAGGGAGAAGATATTTGCAAATGACATATCTGATAAAGGCTAGTGATGAATATATATAAAGACATTATAAAACTCAACACCCAAAAAATTTATAATCCAATTAAAAATAGACAGAAGACGTGAACACAGACATATCCAAAGAAGACATAGAGACAGCCTAGAGACGCATGAAGAAATGTTCAACATCACTGATCATCAGGGAAATGCAATTCAACACTGCAATGAGCTGTCACCTCATACATGTCAGGCTAAAATCAACACACAAGAAACACCAAGTGTTGGCCAGGATGTGATGAAGTGAAAACCCTCTTTCACTGTTGGTGTGGGAATGCAAACTGGTGTAGCCACTCATGAAAAAAGTATGGAGATTCCTCAAAGAGTTAAGCCATTGAACGAGATCCAGCGATTGTATTACTAGATATTCACCGAAAGAATACGAACATGCTACTTCAAGGGGATGCCTGTACCTTGATGTTTATAGCAGCATTATTACAATAGCTGAGATATGGAAATAGCCCAAGTGTCCATCGATAGATGAACGGATAAAGAAGAGGTAGTATATATATACAATGGAATATTATTCAGCAATAAAAAGAATGAAATCTTGTCATTTGCAATGATATGGATGGAGCTAGAGAGGATAATGCTAAGTATTGCTTCTCGGCCTTTTGGCTGAGATCAAGTGGAGAGTATGATGCTAAGTGAAATAAGTCAGAAAAGACAAATAACATGATCATCCACACTCATATGTGGAAGGTAAGAAACAAAACATATGAGCAAAGGGGGTAAAAAGAGAGAGAGAGGAAAACCAAGAAACACTCTTAATTATAGTTAACAATGTGGTTACCAGAAGGGAGGTGGATGGCAAGATGGGTTTAATAGGTGATGGAGATTCAGGAGAGCACGTCCTTCAAGCACCAGGTGTTGTATGGAAGTATTGAATCACCATATTCTACGTGTGAAACTAATATTACACTGCATGTTAACTAATTGGAATTTAAACTAAAACGTAGATAATAAAAATAAAATAATGAAATAATAAAAATTGCAATATACTTACGTAGAGACAATCGGTGTTTCTCAAAACAATAGTGAATAATAAAAAGAAGAGCACTGAGAATTAATCATCTTAGGTACCATATATTGTAAGAACTCAGAAATGACATTATAGGAAAAACAAGACAAATTTTTACAATAAATCAATGCACAGCAAACAGTACAAGTTGTATAAATGGGAAAGGAATATGAATAGGTAGGTTTAATTGCACTACACATCTAGTTTTCATTAAACAACTGCAAAATTCAAAGTGAGTCTGTAATGAATCAATGAAATTAACAAAAAGAGGATAATACATAAATATATAAATGATTTTAGATATTTATCTATAAATGAGTTTATATAGTTAGAAACCTAAAGGATTCTTTCTCATGACTTTGATGACAACTGATTATGTTTAATGGATTCTATCAAACATAGAATTGTGGTTTGCATACTGTCCTCACCTACACACCGAGGTGGAGAACTCCATTTTCCCATGTGGCACGTTATCTCATCTTTTCCAGATATCCGGAAACCATCCTCACAAGCGTAATTTAATTTGGTGCCATGTGCATAAAGCTCAGGTTTCAATGTTTCCTCCATTTCTTCTGAAAATTTAGATGATTTGATGGTTCCATGTTCTAGCTGAGGTGGTTGAGAACATGGGGTTTTTTCTGTAGAGAGAACAGAGATCAAAAGGGTAAGTTTGGATACAACGTTTAAATTTAAAACATGGAATCAAATACTTGTTGAGAATTTAAAATAAGGATAATTCAAACAAATTAAATTATGAAAAACTGAAAAACACTTGACACTTGCAAGCCTATATGTCTCCAGCAAATCTACGCTAGTATCTGCTTGTTCTATGCCTCTTCATGCTTGTCCTGTTCATCATGAGGAGTGAAATAGGCATAAGCAGAAGTTTTCTATGGTATTCACACCAGTAACCGAAAGTATTTGTCTGTTCATTTCCCACTAGAAGTGAAAGAATACTGAGTGATTTTTTATACTTAGAATGTAATTTACCATTTGAAGATAAAGTGAAATAGATATAGAGAAAGGTCCTTATCTTGTTCATCTACACAAAGCTCAGGGGAGTATTCACCTCATTTGAAAGAATGTTATAAAGCAAGTGATGTATTACTGACCAACACAGTGTGGTATCGACTGCCATCTTCCATCTTTGCATTCGATTTCATCTTCATCTTGAGTTATATAACCATCCTGACAGATAACAGATACTTTTTCTCCATCCCAAAAATTTATTGTCGTTGCCATATTCTGAGCATTGGGAATCTGAGGTGGAGGTGGGCATGACTGCATTTGTACTTCTAGAAATATTAAAATTAGGTTTCTTGATTAAGATCAGAAGTTGAAAATACTAAAAAGAAAATTAAACAAAAAACCTATAATAACGTGTCATAAATGATCAAGTAATAATGTTATGTTTAAATATGTTATACTCTTTAGTTGGTAGAGAACTTTAATATATCATACGTTGTTTATATTCTCATGGACTTAATGGTAATATCTTCCTTTTATTCCTTCTGTGATAAATCTTGCATCATTTATGTAAAACTTATTTTAATGATTTCTAACCATTACTATGTACTAAGTGAATTGTCTACTCACTAACAGGCACAAAATAAATACTGACATTTTACAGCTATCCATAACCAAATGTATTGTGATTGGATTAAAACCTTTACAAGATGTGGAATGGAAAATAATTAGCCACAGTAAGAATTGCATGTAGTAATGACCAATTATTTGATACAGTTTTCTGGCCAAGATATGAATTAGATATGGTCACTAGTGATTTATAGTGTGTTGTTGAAAGTTGTTGAAAACTCTCTGGAGAGACTGTTTACTAGCTTGCTGACACTGTTTAGACATATATAGATTGATGAAATGCACCTTGTTTAATGGATTAGCCTGACTTTAGTTCTATGACCAGCAAGGTATACAAGATTTCTTTGCAAACTTGAGTTTGAGCTCCCATAAAGCTGAGATACCTCGCATGTATCGTGGCGGTTCATAATCTGAAGACAAAGCATATCCTGTTCAGCTGAGGGAAGATTCTGGATGTCTATACCGGGAGGCTCTCAGACCTCTCTATGATATCTTGATTTTGCTTTCTCCTGCGATGCATTTATTTGATTAAAGACCTTATGTGAGTGTACACCGGGAAATCTTGTGAGTCCAAAAATTATCTGGGATTTTGTATTCAATTTAGAGAAATAGTTGACTGAATATAATTTGTTCATGCTGAGTAATATTGTCACATTTTCTATTTTTTTTTATTTAAAAATGTCTTTAAAATTTATTAATTTAGAGAGAGAGAGAGACAGAGTGAAAGCAGGGAAGGGGCAGAGAGAAAGGAAGACACAGAATC
>JAESUZ010003141.1:1420000-1547856 GCA_017311185.1 Proteles cristata cristata | reverse complement strand
GGTATTTTGTATACATTTCTCACACTATCAGTGGATTTGATTATGCTTTTACATTCAATAGCTACTTTAATTTCTTCTAATATAAATTTTTGATTGAATGAGTTATTTAATCTTAACTTCATTTTCTTCATCTATAAAATGAGTATGATAAAGCTGCATCTGCCTAGTAGGTTAGTTTTGGGAATTAAATAAGATTGCTTAGGGGAGCCTGGGTGGCTCAGTTGGTTAAGCGTCCGACTTCGGCTCAGGTCATGATCTCATGGTTCATGGGTTTGAGCCCTGCATCGGGCTCTGCCCTGACAGCTCAGAGCCTGGAGCCTGCTTCAGATTCTGTGTCCTCCCCCCCACCTTCTCTCTCTCTGCCTCCCCCCACTCATGCTCTGTTTCTCTCTGTCATACAAATAAATAAACATTAAAAAAAATAAGATTGCTTACATAAAGATCCACACCCAGGATAGACACTTAATATCAGTCACTGTTCTTTATTTCCAATGAAACATAAGGTCAAGCTATGCTTTTTTCTCTTTTTCTGCTTAATAAAACAATGTTGAATTGCAGCCCCTTAGAAACTCAATCTAATCATACCAGACAGCTGTTGGTTCACTGTGTTAGACACTGTGAGTCTTCTTTGGGTGCTCACAAAAACTATGAGATCGTCATGATTATCCTTAGTCTTCAAGTAAGAAAGCCAAGGTGTGGTGAGGCTTAACCACTTGCTGGATGGAAGAGCTGCGGCAAAGTCAAGCCAACTTGCAGTGGAGCCCACCCTCCTCTTATCCATCAGGCCACACTACCAGTGAGGGGTCCTACTTGGTGCTCTGGACCACAGTGTGGCTGCCCAGATTCCCACCTGCTGTGCTCTGACACGTGATCTGACAAGGGTGGCACCCAGTTCTGGGCCTAGCATTCTCCTCCGTAAAATGAGAGGATGTGAATAGATGATCTTGAAGTCCTGTCCACGGTACACGGGTAACTTTACAGACAGGTGTGTGTGCACATCTATCTGCACATAGACTCAGCCATAGACACACCGAGACGACAGGCAAGCAGATACACACTTATGCACTTGTGTGTGTATGCATGCGCACGTGCACATGCACACACACACACACCCCTTGAGGAGAGCCAACCCTAGTAAGCTATACTTTTGGATTGTTTTTCTTATAATCTTCTAAAAAATTGTATATATATATAATTAATATAACATAAAATACATATATACACAAATATGTATATGTTATATATAATTTATGTAAAATATATGTACACACATACTTATGGACTTGAATACATATAAGTATACATATACATATGTAAATACATATACACATACATGTGCTTTCTGTGTACCAGACATTGTTCTAGAAGCAGTATTTGTATTAATTTGTTCAAACCTCACAACGATGCTGTGCGGTAGCTGTTATTATCCCCATTTCTCAGAGGAGGAAATAGAGGTGTGGCAGTGCTGGCATCAGCTATAAGCATGTGCTTGTACCCACTTTCCTCCGCTGCCCCAATGGATAGAGAGGTTGCTTTAAGGGGCGCCTGGGTGGCTTAGTCGGTTAAGCGTCCGACTTTCGCTTAGGTCATGATCTCACGGTTCGTGGGTTCGAGCCGCGTCGGGCTTCTGTGCTTTGACTGCCAGCTCAGAGCCTGGAGCCTGTTTCAGTCTGTGACTCCCTCTCTCTCTGACCCTCCCCTGCTCACGCTGTCTCTCTCTCTCCTAGAAATAAAAAAATAAAAAAAAAAAAAGAGAGGTTGCTTTAAATAAGTTCAAATAAATTAAAAATAATCAATAATGCTTGAAAGAATATATGTCTTATCAGTTTTGACATTAATACATTCACAGAAGCCTAACTTAGAAAAGATAAGGTCATGAGCACTTCTATCATCCTCTCTGCCATGACTTAAAATATGTTTCCTCTGTTGGTAGAAATACATGCATCACAGCATAGCTTTGACCCTAGGTTTTGCTTGATTCAATTAATATTATATCATAAGTACGTCTATGCTGCTACATAGCACATCCATACTTTAGAACTGGGGACTAACATTTTATCAGGTGACCCATCTATTAATTTACTTTCCCTTATTATTTTTTAAAAATGTTTTATTTATTTCTGAGAGAGAGAGAGTGAGAGACAGCGTGAGCAGGGGAGGGCCAGAGAGAGAGGGAGACACAGAATCCGAAGCAGGCTCCAAGCTCTGAGTTAGCTGCCGGCACAGAGCCCGATGTGAGGCTCGAACCCACGAACGTGAAATCATGACCTGAACTGAAGTCAGACGCTTAACTGACTGAGCCACCCAGGCGCCCCTCCTTTATTATTTTGTTACCATTATTTCCAATTTTCTTCACAGTTACAAGCAACACTGCAATAAACACATTTATTCACGTAGCATTTCATTTTTCTTAGGGTTATTTTTAAAAATTAATTTAAATCAAAATAATTACTGCAGTTGATGATTTTTAGTTTCAAAAATTAATTCTGTAACTTCTAGTGCTTTCATAATACTTAAATTATTACCAGTGACTGCACCAGAAGATGACAGAGAAACAAATACAATAATGGATACATGTAGTATTCTGCTCCTGAAATTTGTGACAATTACACACAAGAGATGCTTTTGGAAGGAGATTTAATAATTCTTTATTTTCAAAGCAGCTTTAAAAAAATTTTTTTTAATATTCATTTTCAAGAGATGGAGAGAGAGTGAGTGAGGGAAGGGCAGAGAGAGAAGGAGACACAGAATCCGAAGCAGGTTCCAGGCTCTGAACTGTCAGCACAGAGACCGATGTGGGGCTCGAACCCACAGACCATGAGATCGTTACCTGAGCTGAAGTCAGACACCCAACTGAGTGAGCCACCCAGGTGCCCCAGCTTTTTTTTTTTTTCTTAATGGGAAGTTCCTCCAGGGCCGGTTTATTTTGCATGGATCACAATTTCTTTTTGAGCTTGCAGCCGAAGGGTTCAAAGCTCTTCTAAGTTGTGTGGCTAGAAATGTAAGGACTGTGAACTCAATTAAGAAAACATTCATATTTAGCCTGAAGAAGAAAGGACATGGTAGGGAGGTCATTACCCCAACCATCTCAGTTTGCCAGAACCAAGGATTTTCTAGAACATGGGACTTTCAGTGTGACCATTGGGAAGGTTCTAGGTAAACTAGTATTCGTTGGTCACCTTAACAGGGATTTGACATTTTCTGTAAATCCTCCAAGGACAGAAACGAGGCCAGGGCTGAGTTCTTCAACTTAGCAGCATGTGACATGCTGCCCCACAGTGGACCAGCATTGCGCTGGAATGGACCGGCTCAGCTTACCAGTCTCTGAATATGCTCAAGACAAGGCAGGGCAACACATGTTGAATATGCAAAAGAGCAGTGGTTCTCAAACGGTGCTACAGATTAGCATCATCTGGGAAACATTTAAAACTCCCTGTGCTCCAGGAACATCCTAGAACAATTAAACCCGAATTGCTGAAGGTGAGCTCAGACTTCAGTAGTTCTAAAAGCTCTTCAGGTGATGCACATGCCAGATAAAGGCTGAGAGCCTGTGCTGTAGGTTGATGCTTCCAGAACTCTCCTGCATGGAGGAATCGCCAGCGATCTTAAGGAGTGCCCTCTTTTTTTTTTTTTAATTTTTTTAATGTTTTATTTATTTCTAGGAGAGAGTGAGAGAGAGAGAGAGAGAGAGAGAGAGAGAGAGACAGCGTGAGCAGGGAGGGTCAGAGAGAGAGGGAGTCACAGACTCTGAAACAGGCTCCAGGCTCTGAGCTGGCAATCAGCACAGAGTCCGACGCAGGGCTCGAACCCACGAACCGCAAGATCATGACCTGAGCGAAAGTCGGACGCTTAACCGACTAAGCCACCCAGGCGCCCCAAGGAGTGCCCTCTTAATCAGTAGCTTTGAGATGCCACATTTCTCAAAAGCTCTCAGAATAAGGTGAGGCTGCTGTTCTAGGGACCAGTTTGAGTGGTGAACTTGAGGCAGAGACTCAGGCATTAGAAGAGGTGGGGAGAACTACATGTATGGTTGGGAAGTATGACAGGCCAACCCAACTTTAAAGATTCTCAGGTCTTGAGGCATCTGGGTGGCTCAGTCGATTAAGCATCCCACTTCGGCTCAGGTCATGATTTCATGGTCTGTGAGTTTGAGGCCCATGTTGGGATCTGTGCTGACCGCTCAGAGCCTGAAGTCTGCTTCAGATTCTGTGTCTTCTCCCTCTGCCCCTCCCCGGCTCACACTCTGTCTCCCCCTTTCTCTCTCAAAAAGTAAACATTAAAAAAAATTAAAGCTTCTCAGGTCGTTTTTAGAAAACCACAAAGTACGTCTCCTTCAAAGATGTTTCGAAATGTAACTTTTTCTTCAAGAAAATGGAAAAAAAATCTTAGCCCCATCTCATTTACAACACAATGTGTATGCTATGTCTGGTACTGTTATAGGAAAAAATTAAATCATTCAAAACCCAATTAGTTAATATAAATTATCCAGCCTTCATTTTGTTTAAACAAATGAGAAGAGTTGTTATCATAGATTTGCTCCGATGGCAGAAAACTCTCATTTCTACTTTGCTTTCAGAACTTTTTGTCTGAGAAGGGACATTGGTCCTAAGGATAGAGTCTAGATATGGATATGTCCCTCTGATGGGTGGATGGGCTTGGAATCTCTCTATCCTTGGGAGATCTGACTCAGCCAGGAGGAAGACACAGGCTCCCTGCTTGTCATAAATACCTGTTTCTTAAGCATCAGGCTCTATCAAGTAGGAACCCAAAGACAGGATTGGGTGCCATTCAGCAAATGGAGGTTGCTTTCTGAGAAATGCTAAACTCACCCCAGAACCTCAAAGGCAGCATGGCCTAGGGGTTAAATGGGGGATCTGGTTGGGATCTGAATCCCTGAGGTGGACACCTGATTCCACCACTTCTAAGCTGTGTAGCTGCAAATAAATTATTCACAGTTTCTAAGGCAGTGGTTTTCCACCCTTAGAACCCATGGTTGGTTGTGTTTCTCCTTCACGTTGGCTTCACGACCCAATTTTCCAGGCAGAGGGACATCTGCTACACCATGCTGATGCAAGAGTGATTCATGTAAATTCCATTGTATTATTTGTCTCTTCTGATGAAAGTGCTTTTTAAAAGTATTGTCTGTGTCAGGGCTTGGAGGTGACAAAAAGATGGAATTTTTATTTATTTATTTTTCATGAATCCCTGACTGGTTCTCAAACTCATTGGCCATGTGGTCCAAAGGAAAGAAAGTTGGGAGTTAAGGGGGTAGAGGAGGGGATAGGAGAAGTCTCTGGAAGAGAGGACTCGAAGGCCCTCTGCTCTGAGTGGGGAGGGGTCTCGGTCTACCCACTGCCTCTCTCACTAGTGTTTCATATCTTCCCAACCCATTCCTTTTGTGGAAGAGGGCCACTCACTTTCTAAGATGCCAACCCCTTAACGACACCGTAACTGACATGCCACTCTATTCCTCGGGCCTCCTTGAGAGTGGAGAGACAAATTCCAACATCAAATGCCCAGACACTGAAATCAGAGACAAAGAATGACATAATGTTCTAGGGCTGGACTTTTAAGACTAGAGCAAATTTAACTTAGAAATCTTGTCTGTTTGAGGGCACCTGGGTGGCTCAGACAGTTGAGTGTCAACTTCAGCTCAGATCATGATCTCATGGTTGGTGAGTTTGAATTCCTCATCGGGCTCTCTGCTGTCAGCACAGAGCCTGCTTCAGATCCTCTGTTACCTTCTCTCCCTGCCCCTATGAAAGAAAGAAAAAGAGAGAAAGAAAGGAAGAAAGGAAGAAAGAAGGAAGGAAGGAAGGAAGGAAGGAAGGAAGGAAGGAAGGAAGGAAGGGAGGAAGGAAAGAAATCTTACCTATAGGATTGGTAGATATTTTGAACTGGGAGAAAGGAAATATTGTTTGAGCTCTACTGCTTTGCCAAATACTTATTCAGACCACCTCATCTCATCTTTCCAGTGAGCTTCTGAAGCGGAAGTTGCATGTAATTGTTCCATAAAGGAGGCAAGGTCCAGAGAGGTTGGCTCATTGGCCAAGATGAATAACTAATGGCAGAACCTGAATCCAAACTTGTGTTTCAAGCTCTGTTTTTCTGCTCCTGAGTCCACATTTTTTTCTAGTTTAATAAATGCATGCACCCTGACATTTTAATCTTTAAAAAGTAAATAAATAAAGATGGAAAGGAATGTAGTCTTCAAAGTATTCAGAGAGAACATGTCTTCCTTTAACCAGGCATCAAACATAAATAGATGCTGTCTGCACTAAGGGTTCTTTTGGGGATCTTCAATTCCCTTCAGAAAATGGTGGGAATGGTGGATTCTCCAGAGACACGTGTATGTACATGTACATGCAAATACTTGTCTAGAGGTTCCAGCTCCCAGGTGCCCGGAAGCCCACGATTTAGCAGTTTTAAGGACTGGAGTGTTCTCACTGTCCCAACTTCTCTTCTTTGTAACTTTCCTAGAGGGCAGCTTCCAAGGACACAGACTTCTGCTCATCAGTCAGATATTTACTTAGTCTGCCAGGGGCTGGACAGGCCACAGAGGACACAAGGGTTAACAGATGTGACTGTTGCTGACGGGGCACTTACAGGCTAATAAGGAGAGAAGCAGGTAAGCAGACTGTCACAGAGCACCAGTACAGTTGAAGATATACAGTAGCTTAGATGGCCCGGGGAGAGCAAAGCCAGAGCCGGTCCTGCAGAGAAATCCAGATTGTTAAAACGGTGAATGCAGTGGGCATTTGCCATTATTTTTGTGTGTCCAGCATTTGAACGCCATCATATTCATGGAGGAGACCACTGCCTAAAACAGGCAGACCAAGAACGACTTCTTCATCCTATCAAAGTGTAAAGGGCCCAATTCTTGTTTGCTGGCAGGTGCACTTAGGGGCACAACCCTTGGCTTAATCTGCACCAATCACAGGATGGGGAGCCCTGAGTCTTGAATCGGAAGCTGGTGCAGCAAAAAAGCAGGTTCTAGCCAGGGGCTGGAATTTGGCAGCAGCAGCAATAGCTGCACCCAGTCTTCAGAGATGGCTGTCACTGTGTCTCAAGGGGCAACAATGGACACCCAGTAGAGGTGGGGGAGCACTGATCTACAACATACATGCTCCGTGACCACCACAGTGGCATCCACCAGATTGACTCTGTAGCATCACCTGGGACTTGTTCTTGGCTGCTTGTCCCCAGCCACAGTTTCTGGGGTGCCCAGAGATATTGTGATTTGCCCTATACCCACTGAAGCTTAAGTGATCGAATGTTAGTTTCTGTGCCGTGCTCTCGAAGACCCACCTGATGCAGTACCTTTCTGTGACCAGCACAGAGAGAAGTGGTAAAGCTGATGCATGCATTTGGGCTCCCATGGGGAGACCTAGTTATTCCATAGAAATTCTGATAGCCAACACCCAAAGTATACCAAGAGGAGTAGAACTAGAGCTTGCTGATCACATTACTCGTTCATTTTTTTTTTTTTTTGCAGTTATTTTGCTTAGCGTTCACTTTCCTGAACATCGGTCTCTAAGATTTTATATTTGCAAATTTTCTGCTTGTGATCTTTCCATTCTCATTTTAGACTTGACTAGAGAGCCCAGACGATGCCCATTAATGAGTGCTTAATGAGATTCACACAGCGGGGGCAGTGGGGCTCCTATCTGGAAGTATAAGATATAGTCCCAGCTCTGAGGGCCCTTAAGATTTGGTTGTGAAAATAAGATATGGACATGTGTCAGGATAAAAACCCAATTGCCTGAATACTGTTCTGTAAGTGACACCAAAAAAACCGAGTAATTGTATCACATAATCATGATGTGGTTTGAAGTGTTGGGGTTCAGAGTCAATGGGCAAGAAAGAATTCTCGAGACATCTTCAGTGCAAAAAGATGGTTTTATTAAAGTACAGGGACAAGACTCGTGGTCAGAAAGAGATGCATTATAAATGTGAGGAGTGACTGATTATGTAAGATTCTCTGTCCTATGGAGGGGAGGGTGATGTCAGAGTCCCAGGAAATTGAATCTATAGGTTTCTGGAAGTTTGGCTATGGATATAATTGCTTTTTTTTCCCTTTGTAAATCAGCGAGACAGTAGTAAATTGTTAGAGACTCATGTTCTGCATGACCGTAACACAATAAACCAAGTAACTACATTACATAACCAGAGGAATGGAATCTGTAGATTCTAAACGTTCTAAAATATCCTCATATTGAAGTCAGCTCAAGATTTAGCAGCTAAGTTGGACACACGTTGACAGTTTGCCTTGACAATTGAGTTATAGGGCATTGTCAACAATAATCACATAGCAAGGTTTTTGTCTGGCCTCTTACCCATCACCCCTGCTCAAGACAAGTATCATTAATGACATCCACAAAGGCACACGGCAGATAGACCAGAGGGAGAGCCCTT
Source organism: Proteles cristata cristata (assembly GCA_017311185.1). Taxonomy (NCBI): domain Eukaryota; kingdom Metazoa; phylum Chordata; class Mammalia; order Carnivora; family Hyaenidae; genus Proteles; species Proteles cristata. The sequence continues at coordinate 1,539,441 of JAESUZ010003141.1, read as the reverse complement.
TTGGGTTCCATTTCGATGTAAAGTTCTCCAGAGATGTTGCTTCAGTACGAGCTTTAGTGTACTCGTCATCTGACTGTTCTAGAGACTTGTTAGCCTTAAAATCTCACCTTCATTGGCTCCCAGAAAAACCTAAGAACAGGAAAGAGATGAGAACCGCAGCCTGAATTAGAAGCACATTCATCAAGTTCTGACAGAGAAGCTCGTGCAAGTTTGTCCCTGGATTGTGCCATTAACACACTTTTTTTTTTTTGTTCTTAGCACCAAATTTAAAATAAACATTTATGAAAAACCCAAGTGGAAATAGATTATATGAGCCTTGCATTTAGAGGTGCCATCTGTTCAAGTTTTCACCCTCTAAGAGTGTTAATATCTTCTGTGCAAAGACACCGTTTGTCAGCATTTTCTATCATTCGGAGTTACCAAACAGTTCATTTTTTATTCTTTGGCCTAAGTCAGCTGAAATTCCCTGAGTGCAGACGTCTTGAGTTTTGTGTGTGTTTTCAGTCACCTCCTTGTTTGGGGGAATTTCCTTTCAAAAGCCTATTAGGAGAAGGGACAGAATTTGGAACTGACCTATGCATCGTTATCCAAGAAATGCTGAGGAAAGGGGGGAAGGCGCAGAGGATTAGACGCTCCTGGAGAATGGCTGGTATCTATCTTTATGAATAACTTCAGCAAGACTTAAATGAGTTTTAAAGGCCCTCATAAAAGAGCTGGGGAAAGTCACCGGGGGAGGAAAAATACAATATTTCTATTGCAACTGCCAGTGATCTTTATAAACCCTAATTAAGCCCTGCTGGGGTATAAAATATCCCAACTTTTATAAATGACTCTGTCAACTGGACAATATGCAATGTTTGAATTCCCACAAGATTCACATTCATTTTCAATAGCATTTTAGTGAAGGGAAGAATATAAATATTCAGTTGGAATAGCATTTCACCCGAAGAAAAAAAATAATCTATGACTTGTTTCCGTACCAAGGCGCACAGCTCTGGTTTCTTAGAGTTTGGCTCTTCGTCTCGGATCTGCAAAGGGAAACCACACAATGTTGCTGTTGATGGTGACCCTGTCATTACCGCTTGTAAACCAGCTGCTGTTCCCTTGCTTCTTCCCCCCATCAGGGTAGGCTTTTAAATTCATAAAATTATCTTTTTCCTTCAGCCAAGGCAGTAGTTATTTAAAAGTTTTGAAAGATGTTTTAAAAGGGGCACCTGGATGGCTCAGGAGGGCTAAGCGCCTGACTCTTGCTTTTAGGTCAGGTCATTATCTCACGTTTCGTGGGTGTGAGCCCCGAGTGGGGCTCTGTGTTGGCAGTGCAAAGCCTGCTTGGGATTCTCTATCTCTGTCTGTCTGTCCCTTCCCTGCTTTGCCTGTGCTCTCTTTCTCTAAATAAATAAATAAATAAATAAATACTTTAAAAAAATACTTCTTTGAAAAAAAAAGAGAAAGATGTTTTTCCATGTTATCATTGATCAAGATTTAAAACATAATAACACTGGGCCTATTTTCAAAGGTAAAAGCAACCTACAGTAAAAGACAAAAAAGAAAGAAAGAAGGAAAGAAAAGGGAAGGGAAGGGAAGGGAAGGGAAGAGAAAAGAGAAGAGAAAAGGAAAGAGAAGGAAAAGGAAAAGAAAGAAAAAGAAAAGAACCAAAAAGCACACAGACAGCATGCAGGGCTAAAGAGGTCGCAAGAACTGGACGAACAAATGTTTATTCATTAAAATAAAATGGATAAAACAACACGATTTTTTTTTTTATTTCTAGGAGAGAGAGAGAGAGACAGCATGAGCAGGGGAGGTCAGAGAGAGAGGGAGTCACGGACTCTGAAACAGGCTCCAGGCTCTGAGCTGGCAGTCAGCACAGAGCCCGACGCGGGGCTCGAACCCACAAACCGCGAGATCATGACCTGAGCGAAAGTCGGACGCTTAACAGACTAAGCCACCCAGGCGCCCCAAAACAACACGATTTTTAAAATGGCCCCCCTTTTAAAACTGGCATGTGCATTTGAGGAGACGTGACAGCACTCTCGTCTATGAACATGACCAGGGAAAATTTATGAAGGCAACATGCCTGAGCCGCTTTCCCAAAAAAGAGGAAATCTGTGCAGCGAAAGGAGGCTAACTGCTAGAAAAGCAGGCGAAGTCCATCGGAGGCTGTGGTATCTATAGCTGTGCTTAACTTCAAGCCAAAAAGCGATGCAGAAAGAGCAAAAGCATACGTAATTTGTGGGCTGCCGGGTACCTCGTGGGCTTCAGGCACTAACCTGAAAATTACCCAGGAGGAGCTACACTGGTAAGCCATGCGAGCTGGGGGACAGTTTGTTGAAGCTATTTTACCTCCCTTGGTTGGGAATCCATACCTGCCCATGGATTATCTTTTTGATTACAACTTGGGAGTCGTAAGAACCCATGGGAGTTCTTACTGCCACCTCCACACCCACTCCACACCCATGACTCCCATTTGGTCACTGCTTCCGCCATGCTCTGTCCTCCCTTCCCTGGGATGAACATCTGTGCAACATCTCCCACAGTCCATAGAGGTAGGTACTCCAACTCTCTCCATCTTACCGATCACAAAGAAGGCACAGAAAAGTGAAGTAATTGCCCAAAGTCACACATTGAATAAGGAGTAGAGCTGGGTCTTGAACCCATACTCAAGTCCAAATACTATGCTTTCACTCACTCTTAGGTACCGATCACCTTCACTGTTTGCAGGAATATTTCACACAGTTGGCAACTGTTTTTATCATTAGCAATCAATGTTGGCCTGTTGTGAAGGAAGTTAACTTGGAACAGTGTCTAAGAGACTAATGAACTCTAGTTTATTATTCTAGAAAATATCTATTTGGCTGCTTGCAAGTACATTTCATGAATAGGCATTCAATAAATGTTAGCTATTGAAATTTTTCAACTTTTTTTATTTTTGAGAAAGAGAGACAGAGACAGAGCATGAGCAGGGAGGGACAGAAAGAGAGAGAGATACAGAAGCAGAAGCAGGCTCCAGGATCTGAACTGTTAGCACAGAGCTCAACACAGGGCTCAAACCCAAGAGCTATGAGATCATAATCTGAGACGAAATCGGACACTTAACCAACAAAGCTACCCAGATGCCCCAAATGTTAGCTATTATTAGCTAATATGATCATTAGTATTAGTAGCATTATTGGTTGCTTAGGAGTTTAGTTAGCTTGAGATAGTCTATAAGAGAATAGTCATTTCTGGTTTATTATTCTAGGGAACATTCAGTTTCTAGAACAACCACGCTGAGGATCAGACTTGGTCTGAGTTTCTGTTGTAAGGTTATCCCTGAAAGTTTGCCTGAGCATGTCTGAGGTACTTCTTTATCTCAAGTTTTTGAATAACAATTTGTAATCAAGCTAGCTAAACTAAAGCTGAATAAGATTATAAATTATATATAAAGAAAAATAATTATATAGTTATACTGAATAATAACAGTAATGAGATACAGATTTTTACTGGACAATAGTTCTGAGCTTCCTGATGGCCAAGGTGAAAAGGAAAATCCAGGAAGATACATACCTTTGATTGGTAAGAAGTACTTTATCACTTCTTGAGGAGGGACAGACTTTCTGGTACTGAGTCTTAGAGTTTCTTATGCACATCCTGATCAAATGACACTTAATAGGATAATGAATGAATTTAATTTAACCATATTTTAATTGCTGTCAAAACAGTGTATTATTATGCTAAATTAAAAGTATTTGTTTATTATGCTGAAATGGACATTCTCATCCATGATTCTCTGTGTACATCTTGACTGTTTCCTCCAGATAAATGTGGAGAAGTGGAATGGCCGATTCAAAGGAGGGAAAGTTTTAGAGTTTTTGGTACAGATTTTCCAGAAACCTAAGTACCGGTGCCTCCCTTCAACAGTGGGCTTGCCTGACTTTGTGCTTACGCCTCATAATAGTCAGGCTGATTTCCATGTTCTGGGCACCTGCGCCCTGCCCGCAGTTTCTAGTCATCTCGCTGGTAGTCCCACAACGACCTCGTAAGGTTGACCATCTTGTCCCATGCAAATGAGAGTGTGAAGTTCAAAGAGACCCACTGTGCAGAGTTACAAAGCAAGGAACGAGGCGTGCTGGAATTGATTGTCACTTCACAGAGTCTGTCCGGCCTTTCTGCCTCCCACGCTCAAACCACAGGAGAGGGAATAGCCCGTTCTCTCATTCTGTTCCCATCACGCCTCATGTGGGTTCCGTTTCCAGAGTGCTGCCTGAGCTGACAGGGGCTCCCTGTCCTGCCCCATTCTGTTTAGAATGAGCTTCTGAATCTACCTCTTATGAGGTCCTCCTGGATTTGATTGACAGGCAATATCATTTTAAAGTGAAAAGTATTGTGTTTGGGCCTTCCTTGAGATGGGGAATATAAGATCAGGGCTCCTCGATCCTGTCTGGGCCACAAGCCAGCACAGATCCTGAGTTCTCTTTGCATCCTGTTTCAAGGACCCAGCTGCAGAAAGGGCAGCAGAGGATGGAGGAAGTGGCAGCAATTATATTAATTAAAATAAAATACTAACTTTCTTTTGGTCTCTTATTCAGCAATAATTCACTTAGTGGAATTAGTTCCTTTTTACTTAGAGCAATAGGCCTGACTCACGAGTGTCTCTGTGAGCCAGATTTCATGGTCTGTGTCAGAAATCTCCCTCTAAATCCTTCTAAGTTGTGTTTCATTCTATACAATGCATTTTTGAATGCCCATGGGACTTATCCATAAAACTCCCTCAGCTGGCTGACGTTTCTTGCTCTTCCCACCCCCAAGTTTGGAGAACACAGATCACTTTAAATGCTGGGTTAAGTCCAACCCATAAGATCCAGAGCACAGAACTCAGACTAACAAGACCTGTCTCAGCAGAGATGCGTCATGGCTGCCGGTTCCACCATCTTCCTCGCCGGCTTCAGAGTCACCCCAGGGCCCTCTTCTCCTGCCTGACTCTGATCTTTACCATTTTGGCCTTTTGAGGAACCAGCCTTGCTGCCACGGATGCCCCCCTATTTCAGCTTTCAGAGTTCAGCTTGGACTAACTCCCCTTCCTCTGAATTCATCACTGACTCAGACTTTCCTCCTTCCCTGACTTCTCTGTCTTTGCCTTTTTTCCCTTCGACCAGAGGGAGGATTACCTGTCTGTCCAACAGGGGTCATCCCAGCCCTGACTCCCCTTTTCCATGCCAATACTGATAAAGATTTCTGAAGAGTGACATTCTGGGACCAATGAGCCCCTTCAGGGAGAGAATGTCTCCTACACGTGAGAATTCTCAGACTCAGGCTGTCACTCCAATGCTCCCTGGGCTCAGGGCACTTGAATTTTATAAGTCAGACATTCTAGCAAATTCCTAAAAGGAATCACAAGTCAGGCAAATGTCAACCTCCAAATTAATTTAAAAACCTTCTTTTCCCTCACACCATACACAAAAATAAACTCCAAATGGGTGAGAAATTCACATGTAAAACACGAAACCATACACGGACTGGGGGAAAACACAGGTGACTTTCATTATATAACTTGGATATGGGAAAGGTTTTCCAACAATGACTCCAAATCCAGATGTAACAAAGAAAACAGTGAGTTAAAACTTTGTTTTGTGTGTGAAAAAGATCATAAGTCAAAACACAAATGTTAAACTGGAATAAAACACTGTAGTTGCCACATAGATCACAGACAAAGGCTTACTACCTCTTATATATAAAGAACTCTTAAGAATTATGGGGTAAAAAGAATACGCTTGGCAGGAAAATGGGCAAAAGAGAAACAAAATTTACAAAAATTATATAAGTGTAAATACATGCACACCGTATATACAAATGTATATACTATTGACCCTTGAATAACGTGGGGGTTATGCCCTGCAGAGCAAAAAATTCATGTATAACTTTTAAACTAAACTAAGAATAGCCCTCTGTTGCTGGAAAGCCTTATTAATGACATAAACAGTCCATTAACACATATTTTGTGTGTTGTATATACTCTGTACTATATTCCTATAATAAAGCAATCAACAGAAAAGAAAATGTTATTAACAATGTTATAAGGAAGATAAAACACATTTACAGTGACCTATATGTGGGAAAAATCCATGCATACACGGGGGGCGGGGGGGACACCCACGGATAAGTGCACCCACACAGTTCACACCCACATTCTTCAAGGGTCATTCATACAGAAATGACCCTTACATATTTAAATACATTGAACTTCACTTACAATAAGAGAAATGCAAATTAAAACTGCAGAGAGATACAACTTCTCCTGAATAAGATAGGCAAAATGTCAAAACGTTAATAACATCTTCTCCATGAGGCTTTGAGGAAATAGATACTCATACATTGCTAGAGGGTGACATCTAATTATGTACGCACTTGCCTACTGGCCTAGAAATCCAGCTTCTAGGAACTTACCCTGAAGATATACCTCCAGGAAGACAATAAAGTTATGCAGAAAATTATTCCTTGAAGTTGCAATTTGTAACAGCAAATTATTGGAAGGAGTCTAAATGCCAATACTTAGAAGAATGGCTGAGAAAACAATGATACAGACACACAGGGAAGTAATATGCAGATGTTTAGAAAAAGAAATGAAGAAGATTTTTTTTTTTAAATTTATTTCTAGGAGAGAGAGAGAGAGAACAGCGTGAGCAGGGGAGGGTCAGAGAGAGAGGGAGTCACAGACTGAAACAGGCTCCAGGCTCTGAGCTGGCAGTCAGCACAGAGCCCGACGCGGGGCCCGAACCCACGAACCGCGAGATCATGACCTAAGCGAAAGTCGGACGCTTAACCGACTAAGCCACCCAGGCGCCCCGAAATGAAGAAGATTTATATGAACCAATAGATAATAATTTTCAGGATGTATTGTTAAGTGAGAAAGAAAGCAAGGTGGAGAAGAATATATATTTCTGTATAAATATATAATATATATGGAATGTGCTACCTGTATATAAGACAGAAGGAAAAATAAGATTTCCCCCAGAAGAAATACAGGAAACATAACCCAGAAATGAGTCAAATAGGCTATTTACAAGAGGTGGGTGGGATCATAGTTGAAGGGATAAAGAGGAGATAATATTTTTATGAGTATATAGTTTTGACTTTTGAATCATGCTTATACTCACACATAGAATTAAATCAGAAACGATGGAGAAGATCCTAAATTTAAATACAAATGCAAATAAGTTGATATAACTGTATATGAAATTGATGGCATAATCACACACAGAGAAAAAATAATTAGGCTAAAGAAGTTTTGAGCGTATTCCTGACTGTACACTGTTAATGTTAAGGACATAAAGGAACTCAATTTGACTCACTAGATTTGTTGTTGAAGGTGGGGCTGGTGGAGTGTTTCCAAAACGTTGTATTGTAGTACTGAGAAAATAAGTAAATATATTGATGTTGCTGAGAACCAGTGTCTCCCCTGTGGAGAAAGGGAGATAAAGAATAGGAAAAGAGAGAATCATATGATTTTGGATTGGACTTGGATTAGACAGGTATGTGTGTGTATGTGTAGGTAGGTGGGGGGAGGGTCCTGCTCATACGCCCCTCCCTGTGTCAGGTGTGGAGGACAGGGTGTTATGCTCAGCTAACCTTCTGGGGGAGGGATCCAGACTAGTTAGTGAAGAAAATGGGATGATTATTCCCTCTCCTGAGGAAAAAACAGTTACGGTTTGCAAAAATTAGATATAAAGAGACACAACATCACAGGAAATGAGACCCTGTTTTCAGCACATCCCTTAAGGTAGCTCGGCCAAGTGGGAAAAGCAGAGAGACCCAGAGAAAGGACTTCCAATCCCAGTTAACCTCGTTCCTTGCTTTGTAACTTTGCCCACCTGGGTCTCTTCGAACTTCACACTCTCATTTGTTTGGGGAAAGATCGACGACCTTGCAGGGTTGTTGATGGGACTACAGGAGAAACTACTAGAGACTGTGGGCAGAGCGCACGTGCCCAGAAAATGGAAATCAGCCTGTTACGAGGCGTACGTCACAAAGTCATGCAAGCCCGCTGCTGGACACAAGTATTGGGACATAGTCTTTCTGGAAAATCTATTCCAAAAGTTTTAAAACTTTCCCTCCTTTGAATTGGCCGTTCTACTTCTCTGCATTTATCTAGAAGAAACAGTCAAGATATAAACAGAGTTATGGAGGAAGATGTCCATTTATAGCACAATAAAGAAATACTTTAAAAATCGGCAACAATTAAAATATGGTTAAATTAAATTTCTTAAACCTAGATAATGGGGGCACCTGGGTGACTCAGTCATTAGGTGGCCTACTTCAGGTCATGATCTTATGCTTCGTGAGTTCCAGCCTCACACCAAGGTCTGTACTGACAGCTTGGAGCCTGGAGCTTGGAGCCTGATTTGGATTCTGTGGCTCCCTCTCTCTCGGCCTCTCCCCAGCTCGCACTCTGTCTCTCTCTCTCTCTCTCAAACAAATAAACATTAAAAAATTTTTTTCTTAAAAACTTAGACAGGGGCGCCTGAGTGGCTTAGTCGGTTAAGCGTCTGACTCTCACTTAGGTCATGATCTGCGGTTCGTGGGTTCGAGCCCCGCATCAGGCTCTGTGCTGACTGCCAGCTCAGAGCCTGGAGCCTGTTTCAGTCTGTGACTCCCTCTCTCTCTGACCCTCCCCTGCTCACACTCTCTCTCTCCTAGAAAAAAAAAAAAAAAAAAACTTAGACAATGAAATCTAGGCAGACAGAAATAAAACATATAAAAGTAAATTTGTAATGATAATTCTTAAAGCTTATTTTAGCGCGGGAACCTAAAGTTGAAATCCAAATATATACACATAGCTAAATGGATAGATATATTTTTTTAATTTTTTGTTTAAAAAAATATGTAATTACTTTGGTGATTAGGGTAAATTAAATTAAAATCATGCAAACTGTAGATACTATCTCTTCATTCCTTCTGCATTCACTAGTTGGCATTCTTTGGTGAAGAAAACATTTCCCTTCTCCCTCTCCCACTAGCACCCAAAGGTTTTTGTTTTTCTTTGTGTTTTGAGTATCACTATGGAGTCCTGGATTCTTCGTGCTATGATCCATAACTTTCTGCTGCTCAAAATGTCTTAAATTTGGCAGCGGGAACTCCCTCAGCTGCCTCCTGTATCTTTTCAACATATCCCCCATCTATCTTTGAAAACTTCCTTGCCTTCTGGCTCAAGAGACTCTAGGCTTGAGCAGCTTCTCCGAAGAGCCCCGGTTTCAATTAATGGAGACCTTGGTAATTAGAAAATAAGATCTGGGCACTTGCAGGGTCCATCGTCCCTGGAGTGTGTCTGCTTCTAGGATCTTCTAATGGACAGACCCTCAAGTGTGTTATTATCTGAATTCTCGTTTAAAGAAGGATTTTTCACTTCTGCATGAGGTCAAGAATATTAAATGTAAAGACTTGCAGCATTTACCCTTTTCCTCCCCTTCAGGCCTCTTTGTTGCGCTAATCAGGATGAGGGGTGGAGAGATGAATTGAAAAATAAATATAGAGACTAAATGGATTTACACAAGGGTACAGTGCCTCTCTCTGGGACCCAGCCATGTGAGAAAAGCAAGCCAGAGTTTCAGAAAGACAGAGGAGATACGGCCACAAAGCAAAGCAGAGGAGCTTTCAGAAGGGAGATGCCTGCACAGGGTTTTAAGAAGTTTTGCTGTTTCTTCTGTGATAAATTCTCATTTTCTACATTGTCAAGAGACTTCAACGAAGACATTATTTACCTAGACCTTTGGATTAGACTTGTGTTTCTCTTAATGGTGACACTAAGCAGAAATGGTTCTTAAAGCAAGTTCAAGAAGGCCTGGGATTATTTGGATTATAATTATTAAGGGAGCATTTCACCTCAGGAGCTAAATATTACAAATTCCTATTTTCAGAGGGGTGGAATGGAAAAGAAATATGCTCTGGAATCAGAAATGGTTTTGTAATCCATCCCACCACCTAGTAATTACACAATCTTGGCCAAGGTACTTAACGTTTCTGAATCTTGTTCTATCTGGAAAAATTGTAGATGACTTGGAAATAGTCAAAGAGTTTCCTGATGTCCTTTCAGTGGAATGCTGGGCTTTGTTTAAGCCAGCATCTCAACCTGGGGTGACTTTTGTCCCCGAGGGGATATTTGGTAGTTTCTGCAGATATTTTTGGTTGTCATAACGTGGGGGTGGCTACCGGATAAAGAGTTGGGATGCTGTGAAACAACCTATAATGCACAAGATGGCTGTCCACCACGAAAAATTATCTGTCCAAAATGAGATTAAGAAAACCGAGTCATAATAGATCCTCCAGGGGTCTACACCTTTCCTTGGTTTTAAACTATTTTACAACTCTACAAATTGCAGGAAATTTACCATGATGCAAAGGATTCTTGTCCATATGGGTGTAAATGGAGTTTATCCCCGGGAAAGGAAAGTGGCTAATACCCTGTGGATATTGACCAGTTGTGTCTACTGGCAAATTCATTTCTGTATTCTTGATTACTTCTATATGCATCTGTTCCAAAGTTTTTCCTTATGCCTATAATAGTTTACTGGTTCTCTCATTTGCTAATGAGTATAATTAAAAGACACGTTGTAGGGGCGCCTGGGTGGCTTAGTCGGTTAAGCGTCCGACTTTCGCTTAGGTCATGGTCTCACAGTTTGTGGGTTCGAGCCCCGCGTCGGGCTCTGTGCTGACTGCCAGCTCGGAGCCTGGAGCCTGTTTCAGAGTCTGTGACTCCCTCTCTCTCTGGCCCTCCCCTGCCCATGCTGTCTCTCTCTCTCCTAGAAACAAATTAAAAAAAAAAAAAAAAAGACACGTTGTATCTATGGATAAGACCTGTGATTTTATTCATAAAAAATTATACTTTAGTTCTCCTATCTATAAAGAAAAGAAAGCCTCTCCAGATTACAAATGGATTAAGTAACCCACGCGTGTGAAAACTACATCCTTGTACGTGATGGTGTTCAGGCAATGCCACTTTCTTTTATTTCTTTTCTCTGGAGAACTATGAAACAGGTTATTTGTCTTTGATGCCCCAAGACTCTCTTTTCTTTACTTCTGCTTCCCCACAAAGTTTTTCTTTCCCCCCTCTAAAGTCTCTTGTAAATGCCAGATCTTTTCCCTCCCGTCTAGTAAAAACTATTTTCAGAAAAAAGATCTAATAGCAGTCATTTACAACTTCGAGTAAATTTAGTTCAACAGGTCACATCTTCCACCCTTGATCTTCCACCCATCACGTCTTTTCTACCCTCGATAAAAGAAATAAGTTATTAGCACATACTCAGGGAGGGAGTAATTTTGCAGAAAGAAGGGGCTCTCTGATAATACAGATATTGCACCACAAAGGAATTGCTGACCCTATTTTTGTACCAACATAGGGCCTTAGTTTTCTCTGGTAAGCATTGAGATCAGCAGGGGACGATGACAAGTAATGTATCTGAATATAAAGGACCCATGAAACCTAAATTAAAAGGGCTTTAACAGAGCAAAGTATGCACATTATATTTTTAAAGATCACATGGAATGACAGGGCAGTTAAAGATGAATGGGACGGGAAGGGATTTAGCTCTTAGGAATTTTGTGGCCTTTTGAAAACATTTGAAAACGTAATATTTTCTAAAGGATTTCTTAATCATTCCTGTCTTGTCCATCACAGAAAAAAAAATGTGATGTTTGCATTTTTCTGCATTTCTGAACCTCTGCCATTTGGACTTATTTAGCAAACTCTCTCCTGAGATGTAATATAATGTGAATAAAACACAGCCCGATCCATAGCAAATACAAATCGTATTCATTTATCCTTTGGAGTACAAACTTCAACCGTAACTAAATACAATATGCTGGCTCTTTTTGTGCTTTTTATGAACTTTTGAAGCAGGTTTGTGATGAATAGATTTTATAGGATTATACAGTTATAGTTTGCTTTTAAATATTTCAGAAAGAAATCATAAACATGACCTCATATGTTAATAAATCAATTATGGAATGCTGTTTTATACATATGTTCAAAATATGACCCTATCCAAAACTCCTTAAACGCGTACTAAGAAATGACTTTAAACTCTTATTCAAGAGGTTCTGGTTTTCAAAACACTGTGTGTGGAATTCTGCTGCTCCGTATAAAGGGGGAAAAACAGTTTTTTTTTTACTGAAATTTACATTGTTTCTAATATATTAGATATTAAAGCCATGTTGAGGGTGTGACATTTGCTCTCCATTAGGCCTCTTCTCTCCTTATTTTCTCAGGCCAAGTCGAAGCTAAGAAGTTAAGGGCAAGGTCACACCTACCAAATGCAGTGAGTCATCGACACGTATCTCTCAGGCGTCCGCGTTCTCCGTTCTGTTCTTTTTTTTTTTTTATATCTGCAATACTCTTTGATTCAAAGGGTCATGAGCCATGAGTCGAAGCTTGATGACTGTGATTTTCTGAAGTGATTAGGATTTACTTCTATAAGGACCACTTTCTGCCTCCCAGCAGTTGAACTGGTTATTTATCCATTTCTCTGTGTGATAGTACAATGCTTCCAGGACAGCTCCAAATGCAGAAAATAAAGACTGTTTTGTTCTCTAGAAATGTACTCTGAGAACATATAACTTAATAATTCCTTATTAATCGTTGATCTTTGGGCCTCATTGTTCAATATTTAGTGGCATCATCAACCAAGAAAATAGTTCAACAAACTCATCTCTAAAAGTGGAAATGTTAGGGAGGGGAAGGGAAGTGATGGGCACGGGAGAGGGCACTTGTGGGGTTGAGCACTGGGTGTTATATGGAAACCAACTTGACAATAAACTATTTATTTATTTATTTATTTATTTATTTATTAAATATTTTTATTTATTTCTAGGAGAGAGAGACAGCGCGAGCAGGGGAGGGTCAGAGAGAGAGGGAGTCACAGACTGAATCAGGCTCCAGGCTCTGAGCTGGCAGTCAGCACAGAGCCCGACGCGGGGTTCGAACCCACGAACCGCGAGATCATGACCGAAGCGAAAGTCGGACGCTTAACCGACTAAGCCACCCAGGCGCCCCAACAATAAACTATTTTAAAAAAAAGTGGAAATGTTACCACTTTCAACTGGGAGCAGAAAACCCTACCTAATCCTAAATGCTCATTTCAGATCATGGCTAATGAACATGAATTATGTTAGCTAGTATCAGGCAAAATAAAAAGATAACAAGTCCAAGATGCAAATAATTAAAGTCCAACTTAAAGTCTTGTGTTCAGATTTTTGTAACCCTAAAACTGGAACTGGGTTTTAATACCTCAGCTTCTGAGCACTAAAGCTTAGGCCAGAGGTTTCAGATATGTCAGCCTTCAGAGCCAGCCAGGTAATAGAAATGCCTAGAACAGGGGCGCCTGGGTGGCTTAGTCGGTTGAGCGTCCGACTTTCGCTCAAGTCATGATCTCGCAGTTCGTGGGTTCGAGCCCCGCGTCGGGCTCTGTGCTGACTGCCAGCTCAGAGCCTGGAGCCTGTTTCAGCCTGTGACTCCCCTCTCTCTGACCCTCCCCTGCTCACGCTGTCTCTCTCTCTCTCCTAAAAAAAATAAATAAAACATTAAAAAAAAAAAAAAAGAAATGCCTAGAACAGACTCCCAGGAGAAGGACATAAGGTCATAGAGAGTAAATGGACCCCAGCAAATGGGGACCGTATCTTCCACCTGAGAACCACAGGTGTGATTCTGTTGTTTGATGCTTTCCTGCCCGATTAATAAAATGTCCCTGTTGCCATACTGAGACCATCACCGCCCCCTCCCAGTTTGCGGCCACTGGTCTAAGCCATCCAGGGTGCTGATAACTATTCGGAGTTGGGGAACGAACACCCAGCCTTTTTCAAACCTCTTCTGGTGTTTATTGAGTTGTTTTTGTTGTTTGTTTATTCATTTGCATTAAGAGTTGGAAGTCTCCCTACATCCAATTGAAACTTCTGCTTTGATAGAAGTCAGTTTGTTCTTGTTTATTCACTATCGTTGGAGAGATTTAAAATTTTTTTAACATTTATTCTTTTTTTTTCTTTTTGAGAGACAAAGAGTGACAGGGCGTGAGCAGGGGAGGAGCAGAGAGAGAGGGAGACACAGAATCCAAAGCAGGCTTCAGGCTCTAAGCTGTCAGCACAGAATCTGATGTCAGGCTCAAACTCTGACTTTTCGATCATGACCTGAGCCAGATTTGGAGGCTTAACTGACTGAGCCATCGAGGAGCCTCATGAGAGATTTTAAATCTTAGCCTATCAGATGGAAAGGAACCTCACAGATCCATTCGTCCAACTCTGACGACTGAATGAATTTCCTCTTCATTGTTTCCAGTGAGTGCTCATTCTTGGATGAACTCTTTTTCTTTTTAAAAACCTCATCTTATTTTATTTTATTTTTTTAATAATTTGCTATCAAATTGGCTAACCTACAGTGTGTACAGTGTGCTCTTAGTTTTGGGGGTAGATGAGCTCTTGACTGTATTTTCCAGAAGAGTCTTGTATTCTTTAGCAAATTACGCATTAGCCTTTTCTTCTCTAGAATAAAGCTTTGGTTTTGCCTGATATGACCCGTTTTTTGTCCCTTGATCCAATTTTTGAGAATGACTATCCCAGGCATTGTGTCTCTTTTGCTTCTTTGGAATCGGATGAGACAGAACTCAACTTTCTCAGGGGCATCTATGTATGTTTCTTTTTATTCTTAATTCTTTCAAGTCAAGAATTTTGCTACATTATCACCATCTTCAGCTAGAATACTATTAGCTGCATGGTCCATAAAATTTACATGACCCCCACAGGGTCATGATCATTTTGGAAGAGATTTGTTTGAAAAGAAAAGCTATGGATCTTTTATCAGAATGAAAAGATCAAATGTCATAAGTTGGAAGATGTCAGTTCTTTCCAAAGTGAACAAGCTTGAATATGATACCAATAAAAATCACAAAATAAAAGCACTCAAAAGTTTATGTGGTACAAGAGTTAGGAATAGCAAAAAATAATTTAAGGAAAGATTTATGAGGAAGAACTAGCCCTAATGGTGTTCTGGTAAATGGGCTTTCAAAGAAAAAGAGAGAGAGAGTGAGTGAGCGAGCTGATATATGTAGTGCAGCCAATTTCTGTGGTATAAGTACTCCCATCATGAGTCAATTTCAGGCTACCAACATGACATCATTGGACATGGTGTTGAAAAAATATGCACAAAACTGGCTTTTGTGAGCTAGTAAAAGCCAGCTCAAGCACATACTGACTGAAGCACATAAAAACAGTCTTATAAAACAATATTAAAAATAGTGTAAAACAACAATTTAAAAAGTATACTATTATTAAAAAAGAGAAAGAAAAAAGTATATAGGAAGAGAGGAAAAGAAAGATCAGTATAATATAATGACAATTCCCCAAACGGATTGTATCTTTAACAAAAGTGTGACATAATGACAAAGACTATATTCCAAACTACTAAAAGAAAGAAGCATTATAACGAATGATGTTAGGACAATCAACTGGCTATTTGGGTGGCAGAGGAAGGCACATGGGAAATAATGCAGAACTTCATCTCACATTGTACACTAGAATCTGGAATAATTTGTGAATGAAGAAAAATCAGAAGAAAAAATAAATGTATGTGATTCAGCCTTCTGGAGGAGGGTAGAGTTCTTAATGACTGAAGAAATGGGGAAAATGTAAGTGAATACATTAATATAATTTATTTTAAGCTAAAAGCATTTGTGTTAAAACAAATCTATAAATTAGAAGCACCTGGGTGGCTTAGTCAGGTAAGCATCAGACTCTTGATTTTGGCTCAAGTCATGATCTCACAGCTAGCTCTCTAGTTTGAGCCCCATGTCAGGCTCTGCACTGAGAGCATGGAGCCTGCTTGGGATTCTCTCAATCTGCCCTTCTCCTATTGTCTCTCTCTCTCTGTTTCTCTCTCTGCCTCTCTCTTTCTCTCTCTCAAAATAAACATTTTTTTTAAATCCACAAATTAAAAACCTAATAGAAGGACTTCTATTTCTAAATAAGAAAGAAGAACATAGAGACATATTCTCACTTGATGGAATGAAAAATAAAGAGACAAAAAATACATGTAAAAACAATTTTTGAGATCCTGTACATTAAGCAAAAACAGACAGTGATCTTTGAAAGACATGTAAGCAAAAACAGACAGTGATCTTTGAAAGACATGAGCCAAATGAGATGATTCCCATGTTGCCCCTGGGTTGCTGCCTTGAGAGAGTTTCTAGGCTGCAGTGCAGAAAGGACAAACTAAGGCAGAGCCCCAGGGACTCTGTGAGGTGAGGGATACACTAAAACAGTATTTAGAGGGAAATTCATAGTAAAATGTAATACTTATATTAGGAAAGAAGAAAAGTCTCATATCAATGACCTCACTTTCTATCTTAAGAAACTACAGGGGCTCCTGGGTGGCTCAGTTGGTTAAGCCTCCGACTTCAGCTCAGGTCATGATCTCACAGTTTGTGGGTTCAAGCCCCGCATCGGGCTCTGTGCTGACAGCCAGCTCAGAGCCTGGAGTCTGTTTCGAATTCTGTGTCTCCCTCTCTCTCTGACCCTCCCCTGCTCACACTGTGTCTCTCTGTCTTAGAAATAAATAAAACACTTAAAAAAAAAAAAAAGAAACTACAAAGATGAGAACAAATTAAACCCACAGTAAGAAGAAAAGAAATAAAGACCAGAATGGAAATCAAGGAAATAAAAAAAAAAAAACACGATAGACAAAAATCAATGGATATATAAAGGACTCTCAAAACTCTGTAATGAGAAAGTAAGTAACCCAATTTTAAAAAAAGGCAAAAAATGTGGACAGACATTTTACTGAAAAAGATATATAGATGACAAGTAAGCACATGAAAACCTGACCAACATTAGCAGCCCTCGGGGAAACATGAACTTGGGCAGACCACACACATCCAGCAGTAAGATGGATGTAAGATGTAAGATGGTTTCTGAAAATATCAGAAAACAGCATAGTGTATGATCCAGCCCTTCCATTCCTCGGTGTTT
The DNA here is from genome assembly GCA_017311185.1 of Proteles cristata cristata. Lineage (NCBI taxonomy): Eukaryota > Metazoa > Chordata > Mammalia > Carnivora > Hyaenidae > Proteles > Proteles cristata. Next base: position 1,522,464 of record JAESUZ010003141.1, on the reverse strand, counting down.
ACCCCAAAGAAATGAAAACATGCCTTTAGAAAGAAGAATACATGAATATCCATAGAAGCATTATGTGTAATAGCCCCAAACTGAAAATAACACAGATGTTTATCAGAAGATGAGTACGTAAATCAATTGTGGTCTATCAGCCACATAAAGGAATACTACTAAGCAATAAAAAAAGAATGAGCTATTGATACACTCAACTCTATGGATGAACCTCAAAATACCGTGAGTGAAAGAACCAGACAAATAAAAAGAAATACTGTGACTAAATTTATATAAAATTCTAGAAAATGCAACCTCATCTATCATGCCAGAAAGCAGATCAGTTGAGAGGGAGAGTTTGGTGTGGGAAGATTAGAAAGGGTTACAATGAAACTTTTAGGAGTCTTTCTTCATTTTAATTGTGATGGTTTCACAGGTGTGTACATATGTCAAGCCCTCCAACTGTACGCTTTAAATTTGTGTAGTGTATTGTCAATCAATTACACATCACCAAAGCTGATAGTAAAAAAGGAAAATAACACTTTCAATTTTTGAAAAAGGATTATGAGCAGTCCTCTGACTCACTGGGATGTGCCATCACCAGCCAGAAACATTGCCTAATTTCAAGCCATGGAGCTGCTTTGTTTAGGAGACTTGACACTGTCACTTGTCCAGTGCTGATTGCTGCCTTAAGGTCATTGTCAACAACACAGTGGGGACCCATATCATGCCTCTACTTCCTCCTCTACTGGAGAGAATTTCCTGTAGCTCCTGATTGTTTGAGTCACTAGTTCAAGGACCAGGATGGCTAAGACTGACTGATGGGGTCTATGTCAATATGCCCCAGCCTAGTTTCAAGGGAGGCTGGAAAAATTAAGTGTCTGGTATTTCCCCTTCTACCCAGTGAGACAGTCTTGTACCAAGACTCTTACGCTATTTACCTAATTTCTTACAGATAAGTGTCTTCTCTACTCTGCCAGGTGGCAGGGATATGTCTTAATCATCTTAGCAGCCTCTGTTGTAGGAGTCAGGTTCTCAGTCATTCTTTATGGAATTGAAGGAATTGAACAAAACTGAATTGGATTAAATTATAGATGACTATATCCATCCCTTCCCGCACCCCTTTAGAAGTACTGGAGGCCTTCTAAATCCTTTTTCTGGCTAGAAGACCTCGCTACTTCCTGGATCCATGCTTGAACTGGGCAAAGATCAAGCCTTATTTATCTGTGTTAGGATCCAAAAAGAGAGATTCCAGGAGCCCTGGAAGTTTTTGTCCTTACAGACTGCTGGAGTTCGCAAAGTTGCCAGAGCGTAAGAAACTCAACACATGTTTTCAGCTCTTCTTGGATCAATAGATACTTATTATTAGGATGAAAAGCTGAATTAGTTAGATCAGATATACAGAGAAAATAAGGATTTCACAGAATCCCAGACTAAATATCAAATCCTGCTGTGTCCTGATTATCTACATGACCTTGGACAAGCTGTCCCAGACCCAGTGCAGATCTGATTTTCCCGCTGTCCAGTTTCTACTCATCTTCCTTCTGGTGACCACAGCCTGACTTCCTTCTGGGCAGCCAGCCTGCCCTCACTCTCAGTTCAGGGACTTTCAGTGTCTCTGTCAGTCGATCGGTATAAAGCCCATGACCTAGGCCTACACCCGTCAGACATCACACCACATTCCCTGGGACGCAGTCCCTGTTTGGGGTCGGACATGTGTAACAAGGCTGCTGACTCCATTGTTGAACTTGGCCATTGACAGCCTCCAAGAGCTGCCCTCCCTGCTTAGAGCCCCTCCCATCCTTCACCTCTGTGGCCCCGTGAGAGTAAGAGATGTCACCTCTGTGCTTGTGGAAATTTCAAATCGGGCAGCCTCTAACCTGTGCTGGGGAACCACCACCCCAGCTACACCCTCAAAGCCTCCACCTGACTTTGCTCTTGCTTTGCTCCGGAGTCTTTCTTCTTTTGCTGTTTATTGTGTAAGTATCAGCTTTGCTTCATATTCATGAATTCCTATGCATCATTTGTGCCAAAACTTATGTAAGTAACTGGGCAGGGGTGCTGCCTTATGTCTCCGAATCCCAGCAGGGAACTTGGCAAAGATGATCTCAAATGATTGATCGATAGATTGAATGAATGAATGACTTTCTGTCTTGATTTTCACCTTCACCTTCATGTCTGGGTACCACAATTCAGCTTCTGCTCACTGTCACAGAAGAGAGGCGACTTCAGGCCTGAGCCCTTGGGCTGAGCCACCTGCAGAGAGGCGTGTCACATCAAAGCCAATTCTTCCGGGGGGCCACGCGCGCTCTAACACTCCGATTCAAATTCCCTCTTCTTATTCTAAATCATACCAACTACATTAACTCTCCCCAGTTTAGTTCTGACTCCTAGTGAGAAGAAAATAGACAATCCTAAAATAAAGAGTTCAACTCCTTAAGGGAGAATAACCCTCACGAAATACGTTTTTATTTAATTGTTTGTGGACCAAAATCAAAGCCTTGTGGATATGATCTGAAGGAGTTGGCAAGAAGGACCTGGACTAAAACCCACTGTTTGCTTTTGGCTGTACACGGCAGGATTTGATTTGCCATGATTGGTATGTCAGTCTGATCATTCAACTGCAATTTCTCCAGCTATTTACCTTTAAATCTCAGTATCACACTTGCTACAGATGATGTATGAAAGTAAAATATTTGCACAGCACTGCACCTGAGAGAAAGATGCTCGGCTCCCCCAGCCAGGACCAACATTTTTGTAGGGAAGAAGCAGACCTCAGTGCTGTGTGTGCTCTGTGGATGTGCCCTGGGTTAGGGGAGTGCCCCAGTGACAGCTACCGACAAACACTGCTGAGCTGTGACATAATCAAAATTTCAGGTTCAGTTAGCTGGGGGTTCAGGAGGTGGCCCACAGGCTGGGTCTTTTATTCATCACACTTCCTTTGTGTGTTTCACATTGTTATAGACGCCGATTTAAAAGCAAGCGGTTTTCCTAAATTTCCGCAATTCTTAGTTTTTCTTCATATGTCCCCAGTCTGCCTCTCTTTGCAACCTGGACAAGTATCCCTTTGGAACTCCAGCTTTCTTTCCCTTCCCACTCTCCTGCGCTTGGGGACACAGAGTTCCAAATGAGACATTTAAAATAACCATGTATATATATGGGAGGACCCTGCCTTCCAGATTATGAAAGTTTAAAACAGCTTGTAAAAGAAAACCCACTTTAATTTACCCCAAGAAAAGCTCATTTTGTTGCTAATTTAATTTTAGTGAAAGGCCTTATGCAGAGGGTGCCCCAGGAATTTCTATGAGATCTATTTATTCAACCCAGGGGGATTATCTGACTCTTATAAGTTAATCCTCTTGAAAAGTATGTCGCAGTTTCATGAGGAAGCATGTGATATTCCTTACAGTAAGTGTGTTTGAATTTGATCTGGAATAAAATGAAGCAGGTTGTGCTCTTGGTCACCTGTGCCTCAGTTACTGGAGCCACGTGAGCTCTTCCGAAGACGTGTGTAGTTACTGAGACTTCTCTTTTATTGTTAGGAGATCAAACAATGAATTTAATGTGATTGCCAAGTTGACAAGAAAATTGGCTGCGACAAATGTAATCAATACATATTTATCGAGTTGCTACCGTGTGTCAGGCACTGTTGTAGACGTTGAGGTGAGCGTAAGGGGTTCTGACGAGAGAGATCTCTGTCCGCAGGAGCTCATATTCAGGGAGTGAGGGAGACAGACACAGAATCGATTAACAAAGCAATATGTGATGTACATGAGTAACATGTCTATGTAACATGGCTATGGAGAGTCACCAAGCAGGGAAGAGAAATAAGGAAGAGGGAGGGATGGTTGATATTTTAAGTCTTGTGGGTAAAAGTGGCCTCTCTGTAGAAATAAATTTTGATCAGAGAATAGAACGAAGTGACCAGATACAGGAGGGCGTTTCAGGCAAAAAGGGCAGCATGTGCAAAGGCCCTTGGGCAGCCGGAAGGAAGCCAGACTGGAAGAAGGAGTGGTGGGAAATGAGGTTGAAGAGGCAGCTTGGAGAAAGCTCATGCAGGGCCGTTTTGGTATTGGTTAGGACTGGAGGGTTGGATTCGAAGTGTGAGGAGCCAGTGGATGGCTCAGCATTGGGAGCAATTGGCTCCAATATATATTTTGTCTTGTCATCTTCTATTCTCAGCTTTGTATGATTTGCTCCTTGAGTCAGATGCCTTCCCACTATTTTCGTGTCTTGGCAAGCATCTGTCAACAGTTATTCACGTTCCTGGTCATGAGACAAAGGAAACACATTCTATTCTCTCCGCACTCATGAAGAAGATCGAAAAGCCGGACTCAGAGCATTCAGTCTCAGGTGTGTTCGGAGATTTGGTGAGTTGGTTTTTTTCCTTCTGTTGTTGTTTTTTTTTCCCTTCTTCTGAGTCTTCAGAAATACTATCTTGACAGAAGAAATTTGGGACGGGTCAAGGAGAACTTTGATTTCTGAATACATTTTATTTCAATGAGAGCAAGCCCCCTTTTAAAAATAGGCTCTTTTTTTTTTTTTAAGTTAGTAAGCTCCATTTTTAGAGCAATTTTGATCCAAAGCAACACTGAGTGGAAAACACAGAATATAACCCATTACCTAACCCCACACACAGACAACCCTTCCTACTATGGGTCTCCCTGAATACTCCGAATATCCCCCAATACCCCAAATACCACTATGGTAACACTGATGAGCTTGCATGGACACATCATCTCCCAAAGTCAATAGTTGACATTGGGGTTCACCCTTGGTGCTGCGCATTCTGTGGGTTTGGATGAATGTATGGTAAATATCCACCATTGTAGTATCACATGGATTACTTTCACCGTCCTAAAACTCCTCTGTGCTCTGTCCAGTCCTCTCCCCCTCCCCCAGTTCCTGGCAGCCACCAAGCTTTTCTCTAACCCCATAGTTTTGTCTTTTCCAGAATATCTATAAGTTGGAATCATACAGTATGGAGACTTGTCAGATTGGCTTCTTTCACTTAGTAATATGCACTTAAGTTTCCTCCATAGCTTTTCATGGATTGATACCTCAGTTCTTTTTTTCATACTGAATAGTATTTCATTGTCTAGACAAAGCACAATTTCTTCAACCGTTCTTCTAATAAAGGGCATTTTGGTTGCTTTCAAGTTTTAGCAACTACAGATTATATTGCTATAAGCATCCATGTGTCAGTTTTTGTGTGGATGTAAATGTTTGGTTCATTTGGGTGAATGTCAAGGATCACGATTGCTGGATCGCATGGTAAGAGCATGTTACATTATAGAAGAAACCGCCACACTGTTGGCCAAAGTGGCCGCATCATTTTGCATTCCCACAAGCAGTGGATGAGAGTTCCCACTGTTCACATCCTTGTCAGCATTTGGTGCTGTCAGTGTTTGGGTTTTGGCTCTTATTTTTTTTTTAACGTTTATCTATTTTTGAGAGAGAGATAGACAGAGACAGAGACAGAGTGTAGGTGGAGGAGGGGCAGAGAGAGAGGGAGACACAGAATCTGAAGCAGGCTCTAGACTCTCAGCTGTCAGCACAGAACCTGACACAGGGCTTGAATTTACAAACCACAAGATTTTGACCTGAGCTGAAGTCAGAGGCTTAACTGACTGAACCACTCAGGTGCCCCTGGATTTTGTCTCTTCTAATGGATGTGTCTGTTGTTGTTTTCATTTGCATTTCCCTGAGGACTTATGGGGTTGAAAATCTCATATGCTTATTTACCATCCGTACATCTTCTTTGGCAAGGTGTTGGCAGACTCCCTTTACGTGAAATATCTTTTCCTGAAATTGTGGGTAAAGCAAGCTATAATTCTCATCTCCCTTTCATGGTGACTATATATTAAGGTGATAGCTCCATTTTGATGGCTCGTCAACTGGCAATAATGACAAGTTTTTTTATAATTAAAATTTTACATGGGAGAAGGAGGGGTATAGCAAAGATATAGTGTTATAAATAACCCTATAGAATTATATGTATTCGATAATGAGAATAATTACAGGTATCCCCCACTTCTCAAAAGTTCACGTTATGCCACTTGACTTTTATGGAAGACCTATATTAGTATCTGCTTTTGCTAACCAAAGGAAATTCAAGGAGGACTCTTGCTTTTATGATAAAAGGCAAAAATGAAATAGGGTCCAGCATTTGTTCTTCAGCAAGCCCTTAAGGAGGCTGTGCAAACACCCAAGGCAGCGAGAGTGGCTCCCAGCTCTTTCCCCAGGAACGACACTCATCATGTCAGTATCCAGCTTCCAGAGCTCCAAACTGTGACTGTGAGCATCTGTGCTTTATCAAGGTTTATTTTTTATATCCATTAATGAGTTCTAAGGTACCAGAAAAGCCTAAGGGAGGTCTGGGAATGCTCACGAAGTTTTCCATGGAAGTTAACAGTAATTGCTTCTTAGCTTTCAGCCTGAATTAGAGCTTATAAAGGTTTCATAGAAACACTCTACTTTTGGATAGCAGGGGAAACCTCAACTTATTTATTTAACAAACATGAGTGGCTTCTGGGTACAATGCTCAGGCATTTTAATATATATATTTTTAATGTTTATGATAGGCCTTCATGGTATGTTTTATTATCCTCACTTGACAAGTGAGAAAACATCAGACCTTATATAAATATTTCCCATTGCATGTCACAAAAACATTTCATTTAAATGTGTTTAATAAAAAATGGGAACACATTGGTTCATGTAACTTTACAGTCACAAGCCAGAGTGCCTAAGTCAGGTAGGGCTTGATCCAGGACCTGAATGATATAGTCACAATATAATTCGTTCTCTCCAGTTCTCAAACCTATGTCCCCAGTGCTGACTCCCTTCTCGACCTCTGCATGATGCCAATAATGTTGCGGCAGCTTCAGCTTGTATAAGCCCTCAGGGTTTTGTCCTCTACAGGTCTCTTTCTTATTGCTTGAGCTAAAGACTTGGGATAAAGTCTGATTGGACAAATGAGCTTGGCTTGAGTCATATGCCGCTTTATTTTGTTTTATTTATTTATGTGTTTTTATTTATTGTCCCCCTGGATGCTGAAAGGCAAGTTTGATCTCTGAGCTCATGGAAAAGAAGTCCAGAAAGCAATGATAGACACGAACCCATTACGGTTCAGATAATAATGACTTTGTTACATGTTATTATAAATTCTATGAAACAAAAGGACAGGATACTCTAAGGCCTGGGCCAACAAATTATGGCCTGTGAACCCAATCTAGGCCCTCTGTTTTTGTAAATAAAGTTTTATTGGAACACAACCATGCTCACTTATTCACATATTGTCTATGGCTCCTTTCTGCTACAATTGCAAAGGTAAATAGTTGCTGGAGAGATCATATAATGAGCAAAGTAAAAAATATATTCTCTCTGTCCTTCTATAGAAAAACTTGTTACCCCAACCCACAACACATCTAACAGAAGGAATCTAATCTCAGGGATCATGGAGGTCTTTTTGAAGAACACACATTTAAAGTGAGACCAAAGAGGGGCACCTGGGTGGCTTAGTCGGTTAAGCGTCTGACTTTCACTTAGGTCATGATCTCACGGTTCGTGATCTCACGGTTCGTGGGTTCGAGCCCCGCGTCGGGCTCTGTGCTGACTGCCAGCTCAGAGCCTGGAGCCTGTTTCAGTCTGTGACTCCCTCTCTCTCTGACCCTCCCCTGCTCACGCTGTCTCTCTCTCTCCTAGAAATAAATAAAAAATATTAAAAAAAAAAAAAAGTGAGACCAAAGATTGAAAATGGGCTAGTCTGGCAGGCCTTAGTGGAGAGAAGAAGGGCTAAGAAAAAGTTGGAGGATGTGTGTAGTCCCAGAGAGAAAGTACAGCATGAATTAAGGCCTTGAATCAGCAGGATCTTGGTCTATTCGAGGAATAGAGAGAAGGTCTGCATGGCTAAGATGCGGTGAGGGTGAATGCTTGGTAAGTGCCACAGTCAGAATGGGGCTGAGGTCACACAATGTTGGGTCTTGGAGACCATGCAAAAGTGTAACTGAGGAATCCACTGGAGGGTTTTAAGCAGGGGTAAGATGCACTCAAGTCAGTCTCAGACTGTCCTCCTTGCTGCTGCATGGAGATTATGGGGAGCAGGGAGAAGACAAAAAGAAATAGGGAGAGCATCTGGGAGGTTGTGCCAGACCTGAGGATGCAGATGGTGGCGATGGTGGTGCTCAGACTATGAGGATCAGAGTGGAAAGGGATAAGTGGACACAGATGGACTTGGACTTGGTGTTTGGTCAGATGCATGTTGAGGAAGACATGGGTGCAACAGGTTGAAAGCAAGTCATTTCCTGAGCTTGAGAGGTTAGAAAATGAACAGATTTGAGAGTGACAGACAACAGTGAGGAAAGATGACCAGGAGGGTCCCCTCCTGGTCCTAAGGTTCTATCTAAGTTTCTATTCAGGTCTGTCAATGAGATGAGCTCTCACTAAAGGGTCAGTTTGGTGCTCCAAAACAGACAATGTAAGGTACGTAATCTCTTTTTTAAGTTAATTTATGTATTTTGAGAGAGAGAGAAGGAAAGCAAGAGATGGGGCAGAGAGAGAGAGAGAAAGAGAGAGAGAGAGAATCACAGTGCAGAGTCCTACTCAAGGCTCGAACCCAGGAACCATGAGATCATGACCTGAGTCAAAGTTTGACGTTTAACCGACTGAGCCATCCAGGAACCCCTATAAGGTTGGTAGTCTTAAATACACTCTGTTCTTGAAGATTTTGTGAAGACTCAGATATTCTTCCCAGAAATCACCTAGGACTGGAGTAGAGCTCAGCTAACCTTATTTGTGCTGCATAAACTTCTCTAATATGTCACGGTAAGTGGGGCAGTTGTCCATTCCACACACCCAAGGTGTTCTTGAAAGCACCACACACAGTGTCCAATGCTAACTGCAAGCTGAAATGCCCTTGAAAGGCAATGAGGTTCACAATTTGGAAAAAGGCATTTGCTTGCTAAAATAGTTACTGACACATAAAAGAATTTTTAGGTTTCTTTCCAAATGGAACATTCTGTGACCATTGAGGCACAATGCAAGGTAAGAGGAGATAGCCTAAGCAATGTGTCCAAAAGGCGTAGTGAATTCCTGGCCTATCCCCAAATAACTCCAGCATTTCACTTCACTTTAACAAAGATACAATCCAGAGCCAACTAATTTCATGAGCTAGAAAGAAACTGATCAATAACTCTGCAGCTTTTAAATCAGCTAACGTGACTCCATTCATTGAGGCCTGGCATGATTTGAATTTTCCAAGTCTCTAGTAATATTCCTGTAAGAATTTTAAGGCTCTGGACAAAAATCCTCCCTGTCACTCGCCTGATTGGCCTCACCATTTCACCTCCATCTGAAACATAAAAGTCTTTGCTCATTCATTGCTCTTCCCCATCTGCTCCAGTTCCACAAAGCTGGGTGGCCACCCAGGAGCATCACTGTGTTTATGCTCTTTTATCCTACTCGGTGTCATGGAGACACAGGGAGTGGAGCTGGGGGGGTGGGGGGGCTCTGAGCCTTCACTTGTGTGTCATCCTGAAATCGGAGGGCCACGAAAGGATTGGTCTTACGAACGAGAATTCCTATTTCTCCAAACTGTGTTGTGCCTAATTGAGCCACATAACGTGTCTGTGCCATCGGTTCATTGTTATACCCCTCAAGTCATTGTGATGGTTAATTTTATGTGTCAGCTTGCCTGGTCTAAGGGATTCCCAGAGAGGTAGTAGAACATTATTTCCAGGTGTGTCTGTGAGGGCATTTCTGGAAGAGATTAACATTTGGATCAATGGACCGAGTATAGAAGATGGCTCTCCGCCCAGTGTGGGTGGGCATCATTGCATCTGTTGAGGGCCTGAATAGAACAATAAGGCAGGGGAAGGGCCAATTTGCTCTCTGCATGAGCTGGGCCATCCATCTTTTCCTGCCCTCAACAGATGCAAATTGGCACTCCATTGGCACTTGGGCCTTTGCAGTCAGACCAAGACTTAACCCCACTGGCCTTTGGACTTTGACTAGATCTACACAAGCTTTCCTGGGCCTCCAACTAGTAGACAGCAGATGGTAGGATTTCGTGGTTTCCATAAGTGTGTGAGCCATCCTTCATAACAGATGTCTTTCTATCTCTCTCTACCTAACCTATTGGCTCTGATTCTCTGCAGAACCAAGACTAACGCAGCCATGATGCTTTTAGCTGTTGTTTACAAGATAAGAGTGAGCCCGTGTGATATTACTGGGCAGAGTTCACTCAGGTTCCTTTTTTTTTTTTAAGTTTATTTATTTATTTATTTAAAGCACAAGCAGAAGAGAGGTAGAGAGAGACAGAGGGTGGGGGGTGGGGGATAGTGATAATCCCAAGCAGTCTGCATCCCCTGCATGGAGCCCCGATGTAGGGCACGAAGTCATGAACCATGAGACCTTGACCTGAGTGGAAATCAAGAATTGGATACTCAACTGACTGAGCATCCAGGCACCCTGGTTCTCTCAAGTTTCCAACCTGTAGGGAATGCCTCAGCTTCCTCACAATAAAGGAAACGAGAAAATACAATCACATGTGCATAGTTAGTCAAGGAGTCAAAGAGAACACAATCTACTCCCAGCTACCCCGGCTAATTCAGTATTCATCTGCCAAGACTTTGTAAGGAACCTGCTGTGTGTGAGACACTGTGCAAGGCCCTTTGGGAGTCACAGATATAACAAACCCTTTATTCTTATTCTGAATAGCTGGAGACGTGGTTCCAGTTCAGAACCAGCACAAGGTCCTCACTGATCCACAGGGTAAGAGTAAAACAGACAAAGGGCTACGGAACAGCAGAAGCACGAAGGATTATTCCTTTGGGCTGGGATGAGAGAAAGAGCATTCTGGAAGACTTCACGGAAGAAGGAGTATGTGCACAGGGCCTTGAAAGTTGGGTAGGATTTGGAAATATGGGAAATTAGGGAGTATTCTTGGGTAGTCAGCAAGGAAATTAATCAATGTTGGCAACAGGGAACAGAGGGGGCACTTTCCAGGAATTGAAAGACGGCTGGGGGTTCTGGCGTGCAGGGGTGCCAGAGACTGTGTGGCCAGCCCAGGTGGGGGCCATCTCCGTCAGCTTCCAGCAGACAAGCAGGACCTCATGAGGAATGGGGAAGAGCAAGCAATCTCACGAGCTAGTGCAACAGACTCGAGATGGACTGTTTCTGCCTCGACTGAGTCTGAAGGTCCAGAGCAGAAGATCAGGAAGGAATGATGAACACAAAGTTGGAAAGGGGTGGGTGTCAAAAGGAACAAGATGGTAGCCATCTCTGCCTCTCACTGAAACCTGCACTGACCCCTCTCATCTCCAAATTAGAAATAGCTTCTGCCTCAAGACACTATACTTCCATCTTTAATGCATTATCATAACATACTGATTTTTGATAGAATGAGATGCATCTGCTGGTGGATTGTCACAATGAATATATGGATCGATGTTTGCCATATGAATGTGCCTCCTTATACGTAGCCCTTCTGCCGTTTGCAACCTGCACAACCATGCACAGTGACCCTAACACGCACACACATACACACACACACACACACACACACACACACACACACACACTTTGGGGCTGAGACTAATTTTTGAGGCATTCTAAAAGCCGCATGATTTTCTTAGAAATTGTGCCAAGGGTACTGGACTTGCTGCAGTTTTCTCCAGGCAGTAGTTTCCTGGACAGACACCTCAAAGCGTGATGTAAAAGACACTGGACTGCAGCCTTAAGACTCCTTCTGGGCTCCACATTCCTTCCCCTTCTGGTCTCCTAGGAACCTGAAAGGTCAACATTGCTCCCAGCCTTTCATTGAAAGCGTTGAGTGCCTCTGTTGAAATTCTAAAGTGTCCAGGGAGAAGGTAATACACAAATGGTTTATAAACCACTCTAAATTTTGTTCCTAAGAGGGCCCGAGGGACTGGCGCCCGGGATGTGTAAGTGTTAAGGAGGGAAAGGGAAGGGGAGACACAAGTGTCCCAAATCCATTGCTTTGCTGGGGCAACTATTGCGAAGACAGAGGCAGTGGAGGGATGCTGAAGATGAACATCCCGCCTCATAGGTTCTGGCATCAGAGTGCACCCTCTGGATGGATTTGTCCCTGCAGAGGTTCGAACATTCCTGGCTGGAGTAGAAATTATAATGAAGAGAGAAAGAGGAATGTCCAAAGAAAAGATCAATGACAAAAGTGAGTCTATTCACAGCAAAGGAGGGCTACCCCTGGTCCCACTGCGTAAGGCAGGCAGGGGTAAGTGGGAAAGGATTGTACAAAAGCATCTCGGGTCGTTGTCGGGGCGACAAAAGGGAGAGCAGACAGAAGTTGAGGTGGATGGGCATGATGGAGAGGCCATACTTGATTACCAAAGACATTCCTAAAAATGCTCACTCTGAGTCCCAGGAGATAGTTAGATGTGAAGAGGTTCCATGTTCATACTCTCCTATGCAGTGTCCCAGTTACCAGTTTGGGGGCCAGAGGAAGAGAACACAGGGCAGGATTGGAGAAAAGAAGCCAAAAGCACACCTCTCGGTCTTTCTCAGGGATCTTCACACCTCAGTGTGTTTGAGAAAACTGAATCCCTTGGGGCACCTTGGTGACTCATTTGGTTAAGCATCTGGCTCTTTTTTTTTTTTTTTAATTTTTTTGATGTTTTATTTACTTTTGAGAGAGAGAGACAGAGACAGAGTACGAGCAGGGATAGGGGCAGAGAAAGAAGGAGATACAGAATCCAAAGCAGGCTCCAGACTCTGAGCTGTCAGCACAGAGCCTGACACGGGCTCCAACTCACAAACCATGAAGTCATGACCTGAGCTTAAGTTGGACGCTTAACTGACTGAGCCACCCAGGCGCCCCAAGCATCTGGCTCTTGATTTCGGCTCAGGTCATGATGTCATGGTTCATGAGATGGAGCCCCAGGTTGGACTCTGTGCTGGTGGCATGGAGGCTGCTTGGAATTATCTCTCCCTTCCTCTCTGCCCCTTCCTTGATCCCTCTCTCTGTCTCTCAAAATAAATAAATAAATATTGGAAGAAAAAAAAGAAAGGAAAACTAGATCCCTCCACCCAGAATCTTCACCTTCAACACCTGTTCCTGAAAACATGGGTACAGAGGGACCATGGCCACACTTAGGCAACAGTCAGTGTTAACACTCAGGGAGGAACACAGAGAAAGCACTGGGCCTCTGGAGAGGAGCGATGTACAAAATGCACTTATCCCATGGGTGGCGAACAAAACTGGCCCAGAATGTACCCTTAGGATGATTTGTCACCGCAGAGGCTCTAACACTCCTGGGCTGGAGTGGAAAATCTCCATTCAGGGCAAAGCTTCTACCCAGCTCCATAACCTCTCGAGGTCACCCAATTTAGAGTAGGAGTCCCTGGCATTGCACTTGTGAAACCAAGCACATTAGCACAGGGCATGTTTCGATTTTATTCTTTGCTTTTCTCGGCAAAGCCCCTTCCAGCAGCTTCAGACAAAAACAGTCAAGATGAAAGCATTTCGGAAGCACTTACACAATAATCCTGTCACTCGTGGTCTCAGAAAACAGATCAGCTTTTCCTGAGGATGTGACAAGCCAGAGTGTGACCTATTAACTGTTGTCAAACCCTTCGCCAGAGCCTGGAGGGTCCTCCAGTACAAGCCAAGCCCCTTTAAAACCACCCCTCAAAACCCTGATCTCAGAAGTGCCCACTACGGCTCGCCCCCCCGTGACGATTTCTTATTCACCATGTGCTTTTCCCAAGGCGTTGCCAACTAGCGCCCTGTAATAGATCTTACTTGTGAGTCAATGAACACAATTTCAATCAGTTGCTGCAGATGAAAATGTTAATAACTTTGCACTTTCTCCCTACATGGAAACACACATATAGACACCCTCACCTCCCACAAACCCAGTGCACATTAGATACCAAAAACAAACAGAAAATTCCTAGCAATATATTTTTTGATATGTTCTACATCTTCACTGAAACTGACATTGCAAGTTGATACTTGCCATCTTACATCTAATAATTTTCTTTTTGAATTGCACAAGGAACCATCATCAAATGATCACGTTTTACTCATAGAAAAAAAGGCAAAATAGACTCTCTTTTTCAGGCTTAAATCAGAAGCACAATGTTGGTCTAGGCTAAAGGCAGCTAGCACATTTTTGCCAATGAATGCTGAAGCAGTGGGCTTTCTCTGGAGTCCTCAACCTAAAAAAGTTGAGGATGGAACAGTCAGGGTGTCTGGAGGCAGGGGGGAATGTACTCAGGGGTCAACATGTTTGCTGGAGCAACATAATCTTCCCATGAAAATAAACTTGTGACCCATTCAGGACTGCCTTTCTGAGACGTTCGAAAACCCTCAGTCTTCCTGTTCAAGTGAACTTGGCTATATATGCGTAAACGAGTTCATAGCATCCAGGGTGGACGTCTCCAATACCGTGTTCTTGCTTCTCTCTGAGCTGACAGTAAGCATTACCTGAGCTCAAAGAAATGTTAGACTATATTTGCTTCTGATCTTTTCATTTTTTCCTCTGAACTCATTTGTTCGTTTGGCTTAGAGATGGGTCTGCCCCGGGAGTAAGTGTGCATTTGCCTGTTGATATGAGGGCTATTCTCACCTTTCAGCGAGAGAGACCACTGTGTGCTTATTCACTCAGACACCAGCCTCACACCCTGAGGCTGGCTCATGGAAAATCTCAGATTTTCTCAGATCTTCTCTGTGGCTGCACCAGGTCTGCCCATATTATTCCCTCATATGGGAAAATGTCTCAGCATTGTGTGCCTTCTCTTGATCCCACAAACCCAGGTTGGGTGCTGAGAAACTGCTAGGGCACAGTGTCCCGAGGTGCCCAAAGTTGCTCGCCTTGCCTGAGCAGAGTCCAGAGAGTCCATTTGGCTGCTCGGACCCTTACCTACTAGTGAGATCTGTGTGCTGTCTATGGGGACTCCCATTGCAGCATCTGCAGAGATGGGAGTGCCACGCACGGGGGCTCACGGGGTAGGGGCTGTGTGCCCTGGCTGGCTGCGAGGTCTGCAGGCAACCTGCCCTGCAGTGCTCGTAGATGAGCCTCTTATCGGAGTCTTCGAAGTCAGTTGGGAGGATTTGGGCCGCTGCTGAGATCCACAGGCCACAGTGATTCTCTCCCCTTTCTCTCTGCTCCTGGCTGTTCCTCACTGCCACGAGATAATCCTACTCCCCTCCATGTTCTGGAAGGGGCAGGACTGAAGTGGGCCTTCTAGACATCTGCAAGGCTGGGGAAGCAGGTGCTCACCTCGCTCTCATTTCCCCCCTTGGGACAAACCACAGGCTGAGACGGCCTCTTTGGGCACAAGGATGTACTGTCTTAGGGAAGGTGTGACATGGGTAAAGGTGTTCTTTTCTTTTTTTTTTCTTCTTTTAAAGTTTATTTATTTTGAGAGACAGTGCACTTGATGGGGAACGGGCAGAGAGAGAGAGAAAGAGAGAGAGAGAAGGAGAATTCTAAGTAGGCTCTGTGCTGTCAGCGTGGAGCCTAGCAAATCCTGAGATCATGACCTGAACCGAAACCAAGAGTTGGACGCTCAACCAACAGAGCCCCTCAGGGTCCTCTGAAGTTTTTCTTTAAACTTTTCTTCTTACACTCTTTACTGCATCCACTGAGATTTTTTTTTTTTTTTTTTTTGCACCACCAGGGTGCTGGAATCTCAGAATTCCCCACAAAACTTCAGAATCCCCCACGAAACATTTTCACTGGGTAGTGGTTGCCAAAATCGATGCTTTTCTAGGGGAGTTGGTGGGGGGTGAGGGCTGGAACCTCCTATTCTGCCATCTTGCTGACTTCATTCCATATACTTCCTTTACTTTTCTTATAGTGGGTTTTATTTGCTCTTTTTTGTTGGTTTTCTAAGGTGAAAGATGAGGTCATTGGTTTGAGACTTTCCTTATTTTGCAATATAGGTGTTTAGTGCTTTAAGTTTACCTAAGTACTGTTTAATGGCATCTTACAAGGTTTGATAGGCTGTATTTGCATTGTCATTCAGTTGAAACTATTTTCTAATCTCCCTTTTGATTTCTTTTTAACCATCAATTTATAGAGAAGTCTGTCATTTAGTTTCTAAATATTTGGTGATTCTCCAGGTATCCTATCATTTTTTTCTAACAATTTCATTTTGGTCAAAGAACATATTTTGTGTGACTTGAGGACTTTTAAATTTATTGAGAATTTCCTATGGGTAGAATATGGTCCTTAGAAAATGTAATATTGGTCCTTAGAATCCAATACATATTCTGCTGTTGTTGGGTAGAGTCCTAAGTGTCAATAAGATCAAGTTGGTTAACAGTGCTATTTAGATATTCTCTATCTTTCATGATTTTCTGTCTATTTCTTTGATCAATTGTTAATAGGAGTGTATTCAAATCTCTATCATTGCAGATTTCTCAGTTCCTCCTTCCATGATCAGTTTTAATCATGTAATTTGAAGTTCTGTTTTTAGGTGTAAACATTTAGGATCATCATGGCACTTAATGAAATGGCCATTTTTCCCATTATGAAGCAACCTTCTTTATTTCTCATAATATTCTTGGCTCTGAAATCTGCTTTGTCTGACATTGATTTAGCCATTCCAAGTTCCTTTTGATTGGTGTTGGCATAATCTATTTCTTTTATCTTTTCACCTTTAACCCCTTTATATATTTCTATATAAAGACTGGTTTTTGTAGGCAGCAGATGCAATCTGACAATTCCTGCTTTTCACTGAGGTGTTGATGTCATTTACATTTAATATGTTTAATGACAAAGTTAAATCTGAGTCCATCATCTTGTTACTTATTTTCTGTTCCTTGCTCTGCCTCTTCCTCT
This sequence comes from Proteles cristata cristata, assembly GCA_017311185.1. Classification (NCBI taxonomy): domain Eukaryota; kingdom Metazoa; phylum Chordata; class Mammalia; order Carnivora; family Hyaenidae; genus Proteles; species Proteles cristata. Next base: position 1,505,653 of record JAESUZ010003141.1, on the reverse strand, counting down.
ACTTTTCCACCTTCATTTTTAGATGAACTATTTTTCTTATTTCACTTTATCTCCTTTTTGGTTTATTAGTCATAACTCTTTGCTGTTACTTTAGTGGTTTATTTAGAGTTTATAATATACATCTTTAATGTATTGAAATTTTCCTTCAAGTGGTATTACACTATTTCACTTATGTTATAAGATTTTTTTCAACAGTATGCTTCTATTTCTTCCTTCCCAGGCTTTGGCTGATATCATACATTTTACTTTTACACATGTCACAAGCCTCATACCAAATCATTATTGTTTTGTTTAAATAATCAATTACTTCTATAAAGACATTTAAATATCATGAAAAAAATCTTATTTAACCATCTAGTTACAATTTTCCATGCTCTTCATTCCTTTCTGAAGATCCATATTTTTCTCTGGTAGCATTTCTTTCTGCCTGAAGAACTTCTTTTAATATTTTATTGTAGTGAATGTCTACTGCTGATGAATTCCTTCCACATTTGTATATCTGAGATTGGCATATTTCACCTTTGTTTGGGAAAGACATTTTTTATGGCATAGAACTCAAGGTTGACAGATTTTTTTCTTTCAGCTCTATAAAGATGTTCTACTTTCTTGTCACTTAGATTGCTTCTGACAAGAAATCTGCAATGATTCACACCTTTGTTCCTCTGTTTAAAATGTAATTTTTTTCTCTAGCCACTTTTATTTTTTTTATTTTTATTTTTTTAAATATTATTTATTTCTAGGAGAGAGAGAGAGAGAGAGAGAGAGACAGCGTCATCAGGGGAGGGTCAGAGAGAGAGGGAGTCACAGACCGAAACAGGCTCCAGGCTCCAAGCTGGCAGTCAGCACAGAGCCCGACGCGGGGCTCGAACCGCGAGATCATGACCCAAGTGAAAGTCGGACGCTTAACCGACTAAGCCACCCAGGCGTCCCTCTCTAGCCACTTTTAAGACATTTTTTACTTAAATTTTTTTTTTACTTTTAAGCAACTTGATTATAATATGCCTTAGTGTAGTTTTCTTTATGCTTGGGTTGTGTTGAGCTTCTTGGCTCTCTGAATTTATACTTTTCATGAAATTGGGTAATTTTTCAGACATCATTTCTTCAAATACATTTTTATTTTTCCCACTTTTCTTCTCCTCTAGGCATTCCAGTTTCTGTTGTAGTCAGCCTCTAAATTTTTCCCACAGCTCACAAATACTTTCTTCATTTAAGAAAAAAAAATCATTTTTCCTTTTGTGTTTCATTTTGAAAATGCCTATTAATATCTTCAAGTTCACTAATGCTTTCTTCTGCAAGGTCTGATATACTACCAATCTCTTCCAAAATAGTTTCACTTCACACATGGTAGTTTCCCTTTTTGGATTTCAATCTGAGTCATTTTCATGATGTTCATGTATATCTTAAGTTTTTAAATATACAGAATATATATAATAAATGCTTTGATATTCTTATCTACTATTCTTACATCTGTGTCAGCCATGAGTTGGTTTTGATTGGTTATTCATTCCAGATCATACTTTCCTGCTTCTTTGCATGCCTGGTTATTTTTGCCTGGATGCCAGACACTACACGTTTCACCTTCATGGGTGTTTGATATTTTTATACTCCTGTAAATATTCTTGAGCTTTGTTTTGTGACACAGTTAAGCTGTCTGAAAATAGTTTGGTCCTTCTAGATCTTGCTTTTAACATTTGTTAGGTGGGACCAGAGATATACACAGTCCAGAGATGCTTATTTCCTAGAATTGATGTAAAGCACTTCAGAGCATTCAATCCAAGGCCCTGTAAAGCAAGAGATCTGCAGCCTGACTGTTGGAAATGGACATTTTTCATAACCCTGAGTATATACTGGGCACTGTCTCCTTTAATCCTTTCAGCTGGCTGTGTGTGTGTGTGTGTGTGCGCGTGTGTGTGTGTGTGTGTGTTGGAGGGGGGTGCTTGTGGTGGTAGTATTTGAATAGTTTTTTTCATATACATATGAAACTGTGTATATAGTTTCAAACATATGATTACTAATCAGCTAAATATTTCCAAGGGACTCTCTGCAGATTTCTGGAACTCTCATTATGTGCTGCTCTCTGTTCCCTGGCATTCTGTCCTTTGGACACTCAATTCTTTGGTCTCCGCTGATTTTCAAGTCTATCTCTTCAACTCAGGATTCCACTAGACTCTCCAAATTTGCCTCTGCCTGCGCCACAGCCTGGACACTCTTCCCAGGCAGTAAGCTGGGGGCAATCATATGGCTTACCTATCTCTGAGGGAACACTGTCCTTCATTGCCTATATCCAGTGTTTTGAAAATTGTTGCTTAATGTATTTGGTTAGTTTTTTGGTTGCTTCAGGAGAGTAAATTCAGTTTCTCTTATTCCATTTTGACTGCAAAAGAAAGTCCCTGCCAATATCCTTTTAAATAAATATCTTTTGTTCTAAATATCCTCTAGAGTCAAGGTCTATTGCTTAGCAACTAAGAACTCATCCGATGCATCCTGTTTGAATCCATCATTCTCTCCAAAGGGCAGAACCAGACTTCCCATCTTTTCCTGTTTCAAATGTTCTCCTTCTTCCCTTTAAGCTTCTCATTAAGATTCTGTTACTTGTGGCAGATGTCTCTACCTCTCAGGTGATTTACACACTTAGATAAATGACTCTCACCCTCTGTGCTCCAACCACACATCCCTTCAGCTTACTAGTTATGTTCCATCCTACAGGGCTCTGCTTAAATGCCAGCTTCTCCACCTTATCTAACCTTTAGATTTGATTGGACCTCCCTCGGCAAGTATTACCATAGCTTCCTGTAACTCCTTATCATTTTTATTTCTTCCACTTAATTGTAATAACTTATTTTTTAAAATATGTGTCCTCCACTCAACTGTAAGCTCTAGGATGACAGGGACTGCTCTGCTCTGTCTTTGCTTTGTTCCCTTTGTTGTGGCAGGGACACAGTGGGTACTTAATGAACATTTGTTACATGAACGAATCAATGAGCAAACCCATGAATGAATGAAACACTCACATATAAGATGATAAAATGAAATCTTCTGTGTTGATTGATCACTGAGATGGCTCTTGGTAAGTGTTCTGTTTATCTTGGTAGTTTTATGATGGGAAAAAAATTATCTACTTTAACTGAAAGGAAGTTGTGATTCCCACAGCAGGGAGTAGAGGGTAATTTACTCACTGAGAGTGATTTCCTGGGTTCACCACCATATGAAAAAAGCTTTGTTTCTCCAGAGGGGGAAAATACACAGTGTTCTAAGTCAGAATTGGAAGGAAACTCTAGAAATCAAGGAGTTTTTCCCTTTTTTCTACAAAGATGAAACAAGGGCAAGTCTTGTCGAGGTCACCAGGCTATGTGGTGGCAGTACTGAGACCAGAAACAAAATCTCCTGATTTTCTATCTTCTACTCTTATCAGCTCCCAACTTCCAAACTGCCCCCCATTCCCAGACGAATTTGAAATGTAGTGTGGGGAAATGGAGCACCATAAATAAATCCTGCCTGCAACAGTGCCGCTGGTTTGCTGGACTTGCTTTTCGGCAAAAGGAAAAAACCATAGCAAGGCACATCTTCCATACAGGAGAGCATATCCTAATAAATCCATGCAACTGAACTCTGAAACACCCCCAAATATTATACATTAATAATAGTAATGGCCAGGAGCAAATATTTATACATACAGCCATCTGCAGGTGCAAACTGAAGCCAAACTATTTGAAAAGTAACAGTGAGCTTTATTTGCAGGGAACGTGTTTTAACCCAGCATGCTGCTCTCAACTTTTAACTTATCCCGAAATTGCTTTTGCTAACTATTCTTTAGCTAAAGTTTTATTGTTCCTTTTTAATAATAGCCTAAGCAACCATTCATTTTTAAATGTAAAGTCCTGGAACTTAACAAGCTGATTAAATGATAGAGACATCTTTTGCTTCTTTCTGTGCCCCTGCTTTCTTCTAGGTCATTCTGCTCCTCCAATTCTTAATAAGTATGTTAACTAGAACACCAGTCCAATAGAGGTCATCATAAAACAAGAACAAGATAAGCTTACTTCTTCTCTGCACTGTTAGTCTCTGAGCACAGTTTGACTATTTAGAAGCTTTTCACTTGGGAGCGTTCACATAGTGCTGCCCACACACTGTCCATGAACTTCTTGTTCTTGAACAATGAGTCCATAGCAGAGGGAACAGACACCTGCCAGTCTACTATTCCATCACCAGCAAAGCTCTGAGGCTAAAGATGAGGCACAACCAGGGGCTGCCATACTGTGAGCAATGTACAACCTACATCAGCAAAGGATTAAATGAGCCTAATAAGTTGGACACATCTCTAGAAACATCTTTTACCTTCCTTGACACAGGCTATCAGTAGCAAGTGATAGATTTTTTTTTCTTGGTTTTGAAATTCCCAACTCCTTATTCACATTTTTATTCCTGGACCATTAAAGAAGACAGAAGAAAATTCTACAGTTCTTCTGTGTTATGGACTGAATGCTTGTGATTCCCCCACCACCACCTGAGCTCATATGTTGAAATTCTACCCCCCAAGGTGATGATGTTAGGAAGCAGGGCCTCTGAGGTGATTAGGTCATAAAGGTGGGGCCCTCATGAATGGGCTCTTATAAAAGGAACCTCAGAGATCTTTCGTGTCCCTTCCACTATTTGAGGACAGAGTGAGATGATGGAGTAAAAAGATATCTATGAACCAGGAAGCAGCCCACATCAGTACTGAATGTGCAGCACCTTGATCTTGAACTTCCCAGCCCCCAGAACTGTGAGAAGTGAACGTTTGTTATTTAAGTCCCCGGTCTATGGAATTTTTGTTATGGCAGCCTGACAGACTAAGACATTCTGTAAACAGCTTTCTGGAGGGGACAATCTTATGACTAGAGTATTAGATTAAAAAGCTCAGTACTGGAAGCGTGCTTACACAGTTTGGGAAATTCACTTCATCATTTACTGGTTAAAACTAAGCAAGTTATGTAATTTCACTGAGCTTCAGTCTACTCATTTCTAAGTGGAAATAACAGTTCTTGTCCTCAGGACAAGAGTAAATTAAACTTGATAAAGTGTGTAAGATACTTGGCTCCGTGTCTGGTACAAGTAAGTGCTCAGTCGATGATACCTGGCATTAACCAAGAATATTTTGGGCAAAGTGAGTGCTCAATATGTGTTTTTGATTGCCATTGAATTCAGCTAATTTGAACACGAAATAGGTTTCTTGGAAAAATCATACTTTTCATTTAGTGTACTGTACTCTGAGACACTATTTAACATAATCTCCCATCTTTTCATGTAAGCCTTACATTAGTTAAACCTCCCTCAAGGTAGTTCTCTGTCATACTATCATATTAAAGAATGGTTATTGCTTTTATAGCAGGTTCAAGTTTTAGAGGAAAATGTAGAAAAGAATAAAGGAGGAAACCAAACCCTTCTTCCCAGGCATTGATGGAGTCAACCCAGGGAATCAATGAGATGACAGATGTTGGAGACAGATGCTCAAATATCCACTCGATAGTCAGGCTTAATGAACTAACACAGGAAGAACAATTAGAGAATTCATTAATTATACTCTAGGTTCAATTCCATTGTTAACTCTAATCCTTTATTTGGGCTAATGACTTCAGCTTTTCTTATAATAATTTGTGCCTATAGATGAATGATAACATCTTCAAATTTCTATTATTGTCTAAAATTCACACTATATGTATAACTTTCTATTTTTAAAAAAGACCTAACATATTTCTAAATATACACAAAATACTTCAAGATAGCATAAATTGGGAGAAAAATGAAAGTAAGAACATATCATGGAGCAGGGAATGAACTCATACAAATGTGTGTGCAGCAATCTTATACACTTGTCTCAGGTTTGATTTTATAAGCAGGGATAGCTCAGAGAGATCAGCCAATAAAAATCAATGCGCACACTTTTTTTTAAGCATCCACCATTGTAAATGCACTCGAATCCAGTAGTTTGCTAATTGTTTGTCATTCTTGCAAAATAACATATTACAGGCTGTCTTATATTCCTTAATTGTCCATTGCAGAAACCAAAACAGAAATTCCTTCAGTTAATGAAACATAAGGGAAAATTCATTTTTGGTCATTTTATGTACTCTGCCAGCTTCTGAGAAGAGGGTAATGAGATTCTGCGCTCCTAACCTTTAAGGTGCTCAGTCTTGCTTTTGAACTAATACATATGCACTCATTTGCATACTCTCTTTCCCTCTCTCTTGAGCAAGCCACACTCTGACACAAGGAGCCTCCTTGCTAGGCACGGAAACTGTTTCAAGATGTTTCAAGCCCAGAAATGGCCACCTGCATGCATTCTGGTTAAGACTAAGTTATCCTACCACTCAAGTCTTCCTGAGGAAAGTTCAAAAGGTGTTCATCTGAATCATTCATGCTTTTGTTATCCTTGACCTAAAGAAATCTGGTACATTTTTGAGGGGAACAGTGGGAAGTCCAGCTTCATATTTGAAAATGTGAAACAACAAAATTCACATGTGCTCTAATATTTTAAAAACTGTATGGACTTTATTGATTATAAAATGGTATTGCTTATAAGCTAAGTTCTAACGTGAAGTATTGTAAAATAAATAAAAGTTATAAAACTCTGTCATTTTGATTAAAAAAAGATTTATGTATAAAAATATGATTACACCTAAGTGTGTCCTTTTATTTTATGCATGTATACAATTTCATTTGCCTATGTAAGCTAAAGTAGTAAGTACTATAGCTTAATTTACTTCTAACCGGGTTTCCAATGCCTGAGCTAGAAAACAATTACAGCAGCAGAATTTTATTTGTGTTTATAGGTAAGGGAGACTTTATTGTGATTTCAGGACATGTGATTTCAGAAACGCATGGTACATGAGAAGGTACACCTTCATCTGTTTGGTGAGAAATGTGCAAATCAGCACCAATATAGAACTGCTGAAGAAAAAAAAAAAAACATAGTGTGGGTTATTTCACCTTTGCAAGCTGGGAGCCATTAAGTAATGGCTCCCTCCACTCCCCCACCCCCTTCGGTGAAACACATCCTGAACGTTGGGCCCACGTTTCCCAGAAGAATGTGCCCCACTGCCCCTTGGAAACGCCATTTCGTTTACTCGGTTCAGTTAGTTAATGACGGTCCATTTTGTCTCAAACATCCAATTCCCTTTCATCAATCATGTCTTTCTGGACTGTCAGTTTCAGAGCAATGATTACCAATCCTTTCCACGCAGACACCCACAGACATTCTGGGACAGAGACCCAGATCCACTCCTCCGTTCGGGATTTCCTGAGGACCCACTTCCCTCCAGACGAAAAGAATGAGTTATCTGAACGGTGGAAAACCCCACTGGAAAATGGATGTTGGTGACTCAAGTGTTAATCTAGAAATTCTTATTATCTGGTGCTGGAAAAGGGCATTGTAATAAGATGGGTTTTTTATACAATCCAAACGTCAGGATACAAAACACTGTCAACCATGAAAATAAGATTTAATTTGGAATCACAACACACGGGGTTTTTTTTCCACTTTAAATTCTCCTTATTCAATCATATTTGTTATAAATATTCAATAGAAATGCAGTTTTCCAGGACTGAAATGGTCTTTAATGAAGCAAGCCATGTGTGGCTTTTCAGTCGAGCATTTTCATGCTTGGCTGTCAGTACGTTCATGTCCCTTTCCCCAAAAATATTCTTTTTGACTCTGCTTAGGTCTCTTGAAAGCAACTTGCTCTCTGGAGACTTCAGGAATCATCCACACATCACAATGCTATAGACTTCAAATGCATGAAGCATTTGGATGTGCTTTAACACAGAGGCAGACCTTCCATTTAGACATGGCCACCCGTCTGCGCGTCATTACAATTAATTCAGCCTGGTGTGAGCACTTGCCTGGAAGCTGCAGGGACCGATTTCAGCTCCAGCTCTGCCACTCGCACAACCTGTTGTTTAACTCTAGGTTACTTACTTTCCCACCCAAGGCTCAAGATGTCTGATCTTTGAAAAATGAACGTTGAGCTCAGTAAGAGATCATCAGAATACTACCCTTGGGCTGAATCCAGTCTGCTGCCTGCTTTTGCAAATAAAGTTTTATTGAAACACAACCATACTCATTAGTTTGCCATTGTCTGTGGCCTCAAGGGCAGATCTGAGCAGTTGTGATAGAGATGATCTGGCCAACAAAGCCTAAAATATTTACTGTTTGCCCGTTAACAGAATGAGTTTGCCAGCTCTGGACTAGACATTTTCATGGGTCTTTTCCAAGTCTAGAATTCTTCGTGTATTTCTGTAAGACACCTAACTGTTATCTATTAATCCTTTCGATCTCCATATATTTACTGAGTTTCTCCCATGAAGTATGCCCTGCGATGCTTCAAGAGATATATATATAATACATTAATCAAACTTTGTAATAGTGTCTTTTCTTATAGGATTTAAATTATATTAACAGCTCTTGGAAATATCCAAGGCAATATTTCGGGGCAAATGTCTTATGATTTGATTATCATTGATAAATAGAACCTATCTTTTTTTCTACTAAAAATGTTGAAGAAGTTAAAAAAAACCGTATGGTACAGGAGACTTATTGCATTAAGACATCATTTTAACAGATTGTTTAGTTTTGGTAATATAATTTGACATCTAAACATAAGCTGAGAGGGATCTCCCTCAAAACCTTTGATAATATGATTCATTGTCAAATGTTTGTTTTGCCTATCTGGCACTCATTAATTAATTCTTTTTAATATAGCTTGGATTTACTGATTTTGAAAAAGAGAATTATTCTTATTGATGTTGCTAAAATATCCAGGTGGCTTGAATTTCACCAACTAGATAGTTTAATCTAGCACATTTGTGTAGCCCTAATCAAATCTTTACTAACAGATGTGAGAAGCCCAGTATTGGAGCTAATGTTTGTGTCTCTATGATAATTAAATTAGCTCAATAAGGAAAATAAATAAACAATAATGACCAAAATTTTCCCCTAAACTTGTATTATAGTCTTTAAAACATTTTTCCTTCCTATGGAGCCTTTCAGTAATGAAATACAAATTGAGAATTTTTAATTTAAAGATACAATTTATTTTTTTTCAAGAACTACTCATGTACTAAATTGCTTATAATCGAGTAATCAAGTAGCACTTCTTTTACCAAAAAAGCAAAACCTATAACCAAGACAAAATTCAGAATTGAGGTTTTCAACAAATTCATTATAAAGATGGAATAATCCTTTCTTTTGGCCAATAGTGTAGGAAGCTTTTTTTTTTTTTTTAAGTATTATCTCTTCATAGTATTTTCTAATAGATAGGAAATGCCTTTCTCAGGTTGAATGATTATTTCCATATATAATTAGTTCCTGCTTACGACAGTGCTGTGCTAATGTCATGGCTCAATGAATTGGCTTTATAATTCATTCATCATAGCTTTCATTGAGCTTTCGGCTCCGTGTGACAGGGCTCGCCACAAGCCAAATAACTTCTCATTTAAAGACAATTTGTACAAATAGGAAAGGTTAGAATTCTCACATTCACCAAAGGATTGAAAAGCATTTTAGAAGCCAAGATAAGGCAGTTTCTGGAAGGCAAGTCCACAGAGGAAAGGTGACTCATAGGTGAAGGCAGATGGCTTTCGAGGGAGACCTGGTGCGGCCGCCATGGGGGAGACCGTGTTGCAGCTGCAGGTCAGAGCACTTTCGATGGTGTTCTGTGCGGACATGCAGACAATGCTGCCTCTGTTCCTGTTCCCTGCGCTCTGACCTTGCTGGAGGCCAAGTGGTGTCACAGCTGCACATATGGGATGGTCAGTGGTGGTAGAAAGGGGGCCAGTGTGGTCCTCCCAGAACCAAGCTTGTCTCCCCCAACTGGCGTGCCTGCAGGTGTGGCAACCCTTATTTGTGTATTCTACTGTATTTATTTATTTGCCTGGCTAATCAGCTCGGGATCACATTCCCAAGCTAGATGTGTCCCTTCTTTGTTCCTTCATAAAAGGAAGAAAGAAGGAAAGAAGGAAAGAAAGTCTTCTAATTTTTAGTTTCTCCAATAAACTACCTTATTTTAAGGCCTCTTGGGCAAAGAATGAAAATATGATTTGACCGCCACTGAGAAAGCATATAGGTGAATTGTTTAACACGTTACAGACAAACTATCCACTGCACTGTAGAAATAGCCCTGCCTCTGTTCTGTGCTCTTAGTTTAATACATTCACTGAACTTAAAAAGTTCTGAGACAAGACCATGAGTATTTTTTCCTTGACGAGGAGGCCTCAGTTTCCTTTAGCTTGATTAGAAAAGTTGTGGAAAATGAATGTGCCAATTACGGTGAATTTTCAAATTGAATTGGAAATACGTGATTTCCTGCTTCATGCAAAACAAAGTGTTTTCGCTTGTTCATTTAAATACTAAAATCAAATTTGTATATCAGTGACTGGTCACCTAATGAGCTCACCCGGTCCTAATGTGTTATTTAGCTTGTGTAATTCACATAATGAAGATGGAAAGAAGATCTCACGTGTCGTGCTGACCAGAGGAGGAAATCAAGGCTCTAAGAGCCACCTGCCTGAGTGCACTCTGTGTCAGTGAGGAAGCTGCCTTCAAGAATGCAGCTGGCAGTATTTCTCCAGGATGTTTCATTGTGTGTGCGTGGTTAGCTTTCCACGCTTATGGAACCAATCCCTGCAGAGCATAAGCTCTCGATAAAGTTCATCATTGTAGCAGAAAACATGATTTTGAGACAAGATCATGTGATTCCCACCAAATCACATGACTGTGCTCTAACACGTCTGGGGTACAAATTTAAATATGGGTATCCCTTTAATCTAAGCAATTTATTGTAACTAATGTACTTTAAATAGGTAAACTAATTCTTTCAGGAGCCTTTGGTTTAGAGAATCGACCATACGTAGAGCAGAGCGGAGCATTTAGAAGATGATATGAAATATTGACAGTATTGTCTGACAAATTCATGGAACAGTTGGGAGAAATTTGAATAAGGTCTGTAGATGGTAGAATAGTATTGTGTCGATGTGAAGGTCCTGATTTTGATTATTGTACTGTGGCTATGTCAGAGGATGCCCTTTCATGGGGGAAATAAACACTGAAGTATTTAGGAGCAGAGGGATGTCATGCCTACAATTTATTCTCAAATGATTGGGGAAAAAATAAATATATCTCTATCATCTATCTATCCATCCATCCGTCAAGAACAATGAGGCAACTGTGGTAAGTGTGAGCATTTTGGCAATCTGGGTGAACGATATAGGCAACTCTTTGTCCTGTTTTTGCAACGTCCCCATATATTTGAAACTATTTCAAACTTTAAAATGTAATAAAAATAGAAACTGTAAAATAAGTCAGCCTCTAGACCAGACATCGGTTCCAGAGGACACAATGGCAGCGGTGTAAACAAAATGCTGCAGTGTTCTGAGACTGATCCCTGTGGGAAAGGTTTTTCTCCGCATGTCTGGAGCCTGATTTCTAGAAGCCAAAATGACCATAGAATCCTGAGAGCTAGGTAAGGACCCACTTCCCAGCCATTTATTTGTCCACCAAAAAATATGTCTCACCAGTGCATACCAGCATCAAAACTCACACTATTTTCAGATTAACTGCTCTAAGTACAATAATACATAGGGCAATTGGGTGACTCAGTCGGTTAAACGTCCAACTTCGGCTCAGGTCATGATCTTGTGGTTCGTGGGTTCAAGCCCCGTGTCGGGCTCTGTGCTGATGGCTAGCTCAGAGCCTGGAGCCTGTCTTCGGATTCCGTGTCTCCCTCTCTCTCTGACCCTCCTCTGCTCACACTGCATCTTTATCTCTCTCAAAAATAATAATAGTACTACGTATCAACAATTATATTATTATCTTCATTGTCAGACGGAAGTTTCTGTGTGCTGAATTTTCAATTTTCAATACCAAATATTAGAATATTCCAATAAACATAGGAGGAGTACTAACACCTTGGTTAAGAATAAGAAGCATCTTTGTGAATGTGCATTTTATACTGAAGGGAAGGCAAAGCACATGGAAAGTAACTTCAGAACTAAACTAAGAATGTAAAAGAACCATATCATCTAAGAGCAGGTAAGAATACGAGTCTGGAAAAAATAATACTCAACCTATATTTCCATTCTTAATGTATTGAGTGCTTAAAGCTTTTTCAGGTTGCTCTTTGTGTTTGATCGAGAATTTTCACTAGCACCTATAAATTTAAAAAAAAATGCACAGAAGATACAAATGCGGACATGTTACAAATAATGTTGTCATCCTCATGGTCCCTCCCAACTTATCTGGGACCTTAAGCACTTGACATTTAGGGACTAGGAAGAGTCCTGGACTTAGTGGATCCAAACCCCATTCCAGTCTTAGATCTGGGACATATGCAGAGTCCCTAAACTGCTACCCTTCTCTGGTCCTCAATTTCCCCATCTATAAAATGAGTAGGTTAGTGTACATGACATTTATGATAACTCGTGGCTATCACCCTCTGGCCTGCAACATCTGTGAGCTTATATAGTTAGACAGAGGGCAAGAAATCCGAGGGGAGCATTCAGATTATTCTGAATGGGAATTTTATGACATTTACTATTCCTTGAAACTGTTGAGCTACCAGCTAGCACTCAGAAGTGCTTTGGGTAATGTTACTAGTGTTGTTTTAATGAAAATGTTCTTCATAATAAGAGAGCTTGACATGCAAGCAAATATATTTTCTTCTTAGGTTGTGTGTTTAGATTAACCAAAAAACTCATTTTTCTACTTTTTAATCTACATTTAGGAAAAGAAATGTCTCGTCCTGGAAACATCATTGGAAGTTTGTCTTCCTTGCTCTACCTCCCAAGAAGAACTTAACTAAATCTTAAAAAATCACCCAAATGCCAGTCTTCATGCCACCTTCAGTATTTTTCCACCTGTACTATTATTTAATTAACATTTTTTTCTTCTGATTCATCTCCTAAACCTGAAATGCTTACAACAACCTCATGCATACCAGTGGTATGCACGTCATCTTCGGGGTAATGATGCCCTAAAGGTTAGTCATGATAGTTAACATTTAGAGTTTGCCAAATGTTCCCACATTAGCTCATTTAATCCTTACAAACCCACCCCCAATTTTACAGATGAAAAAATAGAAGCCTAAGAAGGTTAAACAATTTGGTTTAATCACACAGATTATTAGTGATTAAGTAAAATTCAAGTTCACATCTTATAACTCCTTATCCCACGTTCTCCTTGCTACACCAACATCATGGACTTGGAGGCTCATGATCCATTTCTGTTCCTAAAACCATGTCCCATTTTGGCTGTGCTCTCTTTCCCTGGGGCTGGGGAAAGGGGTAATGTGCTAATTTAGAAGAAAATATTCAGGGTTATATATTTTGTGTTTATTATATTTTATACCCTAAACTATGCCTTATACTCTATGCTAAGCAGTATATGTTATATATTTGAGATTTTTAAAGTCAGAAAGTCCTGACATCTTGGTTTGATTTTTGTTCCCAAACCCTCATGAGCAGAAAGACCTGCTCTTTAACTCCTATAAATTGGGCTTATTTCCTTGTGAATGCAAGCAAAATTGAATTGCTCTCCCCACAGTTAAAGAAATCAGATAAGGTACTGATTGGAGCGAGATATTCTGATTTCCATTTATTTATTTTTAGCGTTAATCGGCTCAGTTGGTGAGTATGTCTTGGTTGAAAAGGAGTTAAAAATACAGTCAAAGAGATTTCCTTTCCTCCTTTCTTCCTGTGGATCATGACCTTTGCTTTTTTCAACTTCCTCAATTTAGATTCAGTAAATTGTCATAGAGTGCCACAACACCTGCTTCGGTACTTGAGAAATTGACTTTTCCTGCAAATTACCCTGATCAGTGACCTTGTCTTGGCTACCAAAGGGTTTGGAGAAGGAGGGAGGCTGTACGTGTGGCCATGCCCCAGCCCATGATTGGTATTTAGTGCTTTGAAGTTCACAGTTATCTATTTAATGTACAGACATATTCCGAAACAAATACCACATTACAATCATCAACAGGAAAACCCAACTGTCGCCTCTTAGAGAAGTAACATTTGATCTTACGAGGCATAGACTGCGGCATAATTTAAAAGCCTCCAATTATAATTTTCTTGAAGAAGGGGACATTCGGTAGATTTGCCTTTTTGTTGTGAGTGACAATCTCAGGCAGGTCTCCATGTGAGTAATCACACACAAGTGCAACGACAGAAGATAGAAATCTTCACTCAGCACTCAAAGCTTGTGTCTTTCAAAGGTGCTTCCTTGGGAAGAAAATGTAAAATCGGTGCTTCCTGCCACACAGCCATTGGATGAGATCAAAGGTCATCCCTGGAAGCTCAAGAGGTAAAATTATATTTTTATCCTTTAGCTTTGATTTTGGGCGGCTTACTGCATTTTAAAAAAAAATTAATTGCTCTGTCCAACCAACAGGTGTTAGCCCTCAAGTGTGGGCCCAACGGCTGGCTTCTGGGCAGGCAGCTTAAAGGCTCATAATTCACTGCAACCTTGAGCTCCCTCAAATTGGTCCAGGAGAAAGTTCTAAAAGTGCTTCAAGGCCAGATGACATGGGAACCTGTGTCCCTGTCAAATATCAAAGAAAAACAGTTAGACTGTAAAAATGTAAACTTATAAAGCATGCACTTAATTTTGACAAGCTTTTAGTATCGAGTTGCAGATTTTAGGCAATAAGGCGGCTTAGGCTGAAATCAGCCATAGGGAGCGGAACCTGAAAGCTGATTTCAAATTATATGGGGAGCCCCTGACTCATTTTTCTGCATCTGTTCGGTTTAATTTAGACAGGGGTTTGATGCACAATTTAGGGAATCAAGTTTGCTTTTTACCTGCGATTCTCATAATTCTCAGAAGCCAAAATGAGATTTTTTTTCCTGTTTTTCATGAAGTTTCGTACAGGTTAACTTGCATTTCGCCATTGATTAAAAGTCTTTTCAACTATTGTTTCAAACACTGTCATGCTGTAAATGAAAACACAAGCTTTTCTCTTCATTTCTTTTTTTTTCTTAAACAATTGAAAGAGCGAGGCTTAATAAAATATTTGACCTCATACTGAGCCGGCTTAGAATGTCTCCAGAAAGCCTCCTTGCCATAGGGCCATCTGTGCTCTGTACGCGGAAGGAAGGGAGACGAGGAGAGCTTCAATACAAAGAACATCCAACACTCATTTTTGTGATGAGCGGAGGCTCATTGAAGGATGGCATTGAAGGATCATCCCCCAGCTTTGGTCTGGCTCCAGGCGTACAGATGCATTGTGGGTATGTCAGCTCCTTGGATTACAACAAAGCACTGATGAGGTGGGGCTGTAAGTGTACCACAGGGCTACCTCTTCTCTATTTCATCAACGAAAGCCCTCCCTTTTTTTTTTTTTTTTATTTCTAGGAGAGAGAGAGAGACAGCGTGAGCAGGGAAGGTCAGAGAGAGAGGGAGTCACAGACTGAAACAGGCTCCAGGCTCTGAGCTGGCAGTCAGCACAGAGCCCGACGCGGGGCTCGAACCCACAACCGCGAGATCATGACCTAAGCGAAAGTCGGACGCTTAACCGACTAAGCCACCCAGGTGCCCCAGAAAGCCCTCCCTTTTTTGATCAGTCGTGGAGGACTAGATGAGTCGTGGTGGGCTGGAAGAGTATCATAACCTGCCTGCTAAGGGAGCACTTGACCTCACACGTCTCACTGGGTATGGGGAAGCAGAGTTACCCCTGTGTGTAAAATGGCAACTTGAAAAGCAGAAAAATTGATCGAACACCAATGCCACATGTGTGCTCTGGTGGTATCTCAAGTTCTCTCCTGCCTGGAAGTTCTGGGAGTCCGTGAATGACACCACAGGAAATGCCCAGGCAAGCTCCGTTCAACCCACACACTGGAGAGTAAACTATTTAGAAGGTTCTCCGGGCTTTCAAAAATATCCTCTGAAGGGTTAGTTGTATTTCCTGCCGCCTCTTTCTTCCCACCCCCACTGCTCCAAAAAACATTGGCTCTGTGACCAGGCTGCTGATATCACAATATGCTTTCTCACATCGAAACGAGGCAGAACTTCAGCATGTGAATTGTATTCTCCGCAACATATGGTGGAGAAAACAGACAGTGGGAAGGGACGTGATTTGTGACTGTTCACCCCAATGTGCGTTCTCTTGTGTTGCCAAAAAATGATAGACTTAAATAAATTGCTCTTTTTGGAATTTATACTCGTGCCTTATTCTCATTTTGAAAAAATGAAAAAGAAAATCCTCATGTCCATGTAGAAATTCCCATTTATTTATGTGGTTCCCCGGCCTGCCCCCACCTCCCCCGACTTCCTTACCCCAGCAGAGCTGAAGGCATTTTTGGATATAGAAACTGCATGTCCCTTTGCAGTCGACATGAACAAGAAAAGGGGATGAGCTAAAAGAGGAGGGGAAGCAATTAGTGTGGAATCCTAAACTCCAGATTCTTCTCAGAAATTTTTATGGCTTTTCTTGGGCAGCTGAGGAGAGACTGGATTTACTTAGAGAAACTATTAAGCCTGGTGCGAATTAATTTTTGTTAGTCTACGTTTTCCATTTTAATTTTGTCAATTGCAGGGCCTATTGTTGAGAAAAAATTAGTACCTTAATGCTGTCTAAACATAAATCTCATCTCCGATCTGTTAACATTCAGCTGTGGCAAGAATAATTAGATGAAGTGTTTTTTAAGTATTATTTACAAATATGCTTGCAAAAGAATGATTTAAAGAGGCATTTTCTTTAATGGATTTAAAGACAGGCAAATGAAATTAATCAAGAGAGTCTTGCCATTCTTAATTTTATGGTTTGTTGCTGGGGGAAGAGCAGCCTGCCACAGTGCTGATATAGAGCAGCCCCATGCGAGAGCATCACGGTGCCCTACCGAGAAGGAAGAAGCAAATGAGGCCACGATAAGATTTAGAATGCCTGAAGATCACAGAGGCGGGTTGGAAATGATCCAGGGGTCACAGTGGACCAGACATAGAGTCACATATATAACCCTGCTGGTAGATAAAGAAGTGAGGGGGTGGACAGACATCAGATACAAGGCTGTAAAACTGCGGGTTTGGAAGAAACCGTCGGTGGGCAGTTCTGGTTCTACCGAGAAAGAGAGACGAGGGAAGGTTTGAGGTATATCAAAGCAGAGCCACAAAGTTTACAACAGGGTTGAAAACCAACAGACATGAGGAGACACACCAGTGGGGATACACAGACACAGGGCGTTGGCTGATTTAGGCTCCTGCAGACCAGGGAATGCTCTCCAACCTGGCTCTAGAGGACAGCCTATGCCAACGAGGTGTCAGAACTTGGGCAGTGGCCATGATGACCACTTGCGCCAGTGTGGCCAGCTTCTTCACCCTGACGTCCCAGGTGGGTCCAGCCTATCTGTCCCGTCAGTCCCACACACCCCCTCTCTTATTTTCAATGCTCCAGCCAATCTGGATTGGTCCCTGCTTCTCCCCAAATCCTATGTTTTCTTAACTGGCTGGATAGAGCATCTGTTCACCCATCTCCAAATGTACAAATCCTTTACATGCGTTATTTAATGTATTCCGAGACAGCCATTAATCTCATTTTAGAGATAAAGAAAGTAAAGCACAGGGATCTTAAATAATTTCTCCCAAATTACATCGGTGACCTCAGCCAGAATTCAAACCCTGCTGGTCAGATTCTAGAGTTCAAGCTCTAATTAAAGCAACTTTACCACGTAAGGAATCTCAGCGAAACATTTTCAGCCTGTCTTCTAACAAAGTGTGAAATACTCTAGGCCACTATCTGGATATCAACCTTACCTTTCCTTTTGTTTGGCAAGCTGCTTCCTCTGTCCCGTTGCTAATTTTCTCTCTTGCTTAGTATAGTGCCCTCACCCCGTGATATTCATGTCCCATCTGGAACCTTGGAATGTGATCTTACTTAGGAAAAAGATCTTTGCAGATATAATTAGTTAAACTAAGGTGAAGTCATACTGGATCAGGGAGCAGCCCCTGAATTCAATGACTAATGTCTTTACAAAAAGGGGGAAAGACACACTGCGAGACCCAGAGAAGATCCCACATGACAGTGGAGGCAAAGACTTGATGCACCTACAGTCTGATGAAAACCAAGGACTGTAAGGAACCACTGGAAGCTAGTGAGGGGCAGGAAATGATTCCTTTCTAGAACCTTCAGAGCGACGGTGGCT
The DNA here is from genome assembly GCA_017311185.1 of Proteles cristata cristata. Classification (NCBI taxonomy): domain Eukaryota; kingdom Metazoa; phylum Chordata; class Mammalia; order Carnivora; family Hyaenidae; genus Proteles; species Proteles cristata. The sequence goes on along the minus strand of JAESUZ010003141.1, from coordinate 1,487,488 downwards.
CAACTGCCGCCTGGTCTCTGACTCCAGGCCTCTTTAGCTGTGAAAGAAAAAATTTCTGTTGTTTGTGGCATGTAGCTATGGCTGTCCTAGGAAAGTAATACACTTGCTTCTTAACTTCGTTATCCCATTGGATCATGGTTAGGTGCTTTAATCTTTGTTTCTTCTTTTCCCACCCCAAAGAAATTAGATAAAAATTTATATACGTAAAATTACATTTCTACGAAAGTATTAGAAGAAAATGACTATAGATATCTTTCACTCAACTTAGGAAGTTCTGACTTAACACACGGAATGTGTGACCTCTGTGAAAACCACTCTAGCAAAGCCTAAGGTGGGATATGATAACCCAAACTGGGTGCCACAGGAAGCCAGTGTGACAGCTGAGGGGGTGCGGGGAGGTGAGACATGCATTTTAAGAGCATATAGACAATGGTTCCAAATCGCCCTAATCTGAAAGTTTCAGGCATCGATGCCCCCCAACCCAGGCTAATTTGTCAACCAGTTACCCCACCCAGGGCCTGAGATTTATAAACTCCATTCTCATCTCCTCCCCTTTGTGGGCTGTGAGTTTTCCCTCTGCAAAATACCTTTGTCACTTACCTCTTCAGCACTTGGCATGATTCTTCCTATAGAGCGGTCTCTGAGCGAAGTTTGTTGAATCAAATATATGCGAGCAAAAAAGAAAGACTCCTCTCTACCATGATAAATAATGTATTTAAGATGGAAGACATTTAGGATAATTATCATGGTCTTCTAATACCTTTGGGCCCATGTTGTAAGTCTGAACAGAGCTTTCAGTATGAATACTAACACCTAATCAAGTACCTTAAAAATTTTATTACCCAAGGGCACCTGGGTAACTCAGCGGGTTAAGGGTCTAACTCTTGATTTTGGCTCAGGTCATGATCTCACGGTTCATGAGATCAAGCCCGCATCAGGCTCTGCACTATCAGACAGTGGGGTTCTGTCTCCCACCCCACCCCCCGCCTCTCCCCCTGCTCATGGTTGCTCACACACACTCTCAGAATATGTGAATAAACACTTTTTAAAAAATGTTATTACCCAATTACTTATATCAAACCAATCCACAGTTTGGGTTTTCCCCCCAAAGAAATTGGATAAAACTTCTTTGAATTTTTTTATATCAGACCTCTCCACAATTGATTGGAGGATAAATTAGTTAATATGGAAATATTCGTATCATGAATTACTATTCTTCAAACAAGTTCACGTACACAATCTCCTCTGATCTTAACCAAAACTCTGTAAAGTAAACGAAATGGCTATTATTCCATTCTAAAGAAGAAGAAACTGATATCCAGAAAGATCAAATGAACTTGTCCTAGAGTCTGGGAATAGACTCCTCATAGGACTTCACTGGAGTAATGACCTTACTGTCATTGGACCCCAGAACAGGAATCTGACACTTCAAACCTATGATCTGATGGGCCCAGCAAGGACCAGAACAACCAAGGATGTGAGCTCACATGTCATGAGGCCTCAGAAGGTAGAGTGGTGGAGTGGATCCAGGACAGTCCTGCCTGGCCACTAACCAGACAGGTGACAGGCCCCCAAGCCCCTCTGGTCTTCCCTGCCTGACCTGTAACGTGAAAGATTTGCAACATCTGGTCTCAAAGTGTGTTCCTAGTTCTGAATGCTGAGACCTACCCCACCAGCCTCCTTCTCATCGTTTGTAGATTTTGCACTTGGGTGTTTTAGTTTGTTTTTAACCGTGCTAATTTTTTCCTTTTCTCCCTCGAGGATAGGCAGTGATGTACCAAACACACACGTGCAGTAAAATTTTATAGTTTTGAGTAAATGTAGCATTTGAATTGTGAGATACTTCTTTTTGTGTGTGAATTGAAGAAAATGATAGTTTCGGTTCTGCATCATAAACTGGATGTAGGAGCATAATTCAGCACAGGGATGCAGAGGGTGCTCAGAGGATGCTAAATGATGGCTTTGTGATTGTATTAAGGAGTCCCCAGGGTTGACAAAACTTCAACTTGGCTGAATTTGGATTTTGGACATTTACTTGACCATATTAATTGTAAACAGATTAAGAGGATGCAAATTAATTATTCCCTCATGGAGGTTTGTTGTTTAAACCAAAAAGGAACATTTTTCCCCCTAAATCAATGACCTGTTGCCACTTTACCCAGGTCTCTCCTTTGCAATCCATCTTATGTTCCACTGCTGGACCCATCTTCCTAATGGCTTTCCTTCCTCATGTTACTCTTCCCGCCATGGACCTTTACGAGCTCTCCTTCCTGGCCAAAGAAAGTTCCAGTCTCACTGTCCTACCCCTTGGGTCCCCCTTCCCCCATAACCCTTTATAAGAACTCCTTGGCAGAGGTCCTGAAGGCACATATATTCATTGCCCTTCAATAAAAGGGAGAAATCCACCCTTGGGCCTTTTCTTCCTTCTTTTCTTTGGCTGAAATCTCTTCCCCTTCAACATCTTAAACTTATTTCCCAGGGCCAACCCAGCCCCAAAATAACAGAAGCAATTACATGTCTGTACCATTCACTTAGCACCTCCTCATCTTCTTATCTCCAGGGCTGGTCTCCTCAGCCAGAGAAGAAACTCCCTGAGGACAGAGATGGAGTCTTCTTGTCCCCAGAGATTGCCTCAGACAGAAATAATAGGCAACAGATAAATCCTGACAATAAACAGGACAGCCAGACCCTGACCTACTTGGGAAAATGATATCTCCTCATTATAATGCCTTCGATCTATTAGTGAACCATTATTGATCATCTCAGTATCATAGGTGTTATCATCTGTCAGATCTCAATTCCTCACTCTCAAACACTTCCTATCTTATTATGGTTTTATAAAAGATATCTCGTCTTTCATTGTATTCTCTTATTTCACCCTCATCTTCTGTAGGTCTATATTTGATTCTCTTAAATCTGCATGCAGCAATTCGATTCAACCAAGAAATTTCCTACGCTGTATCCCCAAAAGAAAGCTCCATGACCGCTTCCTCCTTGCTCCCTGACTTTTGCAGAACTATGTAAGCAGATGGTAGAGATTCAAACTTGAGAAATATTTCCATCATGTGAGATTCTTTGGTGTCCAAGAAAAATTCAGCTACAGTGTGCTTTGTCTGTAATTGGGATCAGAATGGGCACCATCTCATCTCATCATCACACGTTCCTCAAAAGGGCTCCATGTTTCAAAGTGCGACACATGCAAAGGCAGGTAGAGGAAACATTGCAGGATTTGGCCTCCATTGCACAGAAGGAATCTGAAATTCAAAGAAGATGCCATTTCTCCAGCTTGGGTCCAGATGAGGATTCAAAATATAACTCAAGACTTTCAAAAGATGATTCATGACTTGGAGGAGTTATGGTGCAGGATTTTTGAAGAGGGTGGAGAGGTAGTAAATTCCCATTGTCTTATTGGTTCCAAACAAGTCTTCTCATGGCTGGAACCTGGAAATGTTAGAGTAGGTAAAATATTCTCCATTTAGATGATAGGGAAGAAAGCCTTCTGAAAAGATTAGTTCACATAATTTTCTATGAAAGAATTATTTATTTCACAGAGGGAAACAAATATGCCAATTGTTTTGTATAAACCTTATAAATCTTTGGTGAGTCCTGTGTTTTCTCTGATTTTTATAGTACCATTTCCCTTTCTATGAAACTGGGATAATAGTATTTGCCTTACCCATTTTATAGGGTTCCCAGCAGGATCAAATAGGGTAAATTAAAAGAAAGTACTGAAAGTGTATAAAGAACCCTAACTATAAGGGAGCATTGTCTTTATTCAGTGAGGGTTTTGGATAGTCTTAAAGATTGAAGATTCCTTTAAAGGAACTTGTTGAGTACTTATCTCTAGGTTTTACATCTAAGTTTGGTTTGTTTACCTACTCTGCAATATATATTGTTGAAATTATTACTTTTTAATAAAAATATTTATTTTCCTTCATTTCATTTCATTGATTTTCTTTCAAGTGAGAACTTCAGCTTCTGAGAAGATGAAGTAGAGGTTCTTTTCCCTATCCTTTCCTCTAAATACAGCTAAAGATTTTGGATATGATATATAAAACAAGCATAAGGCAACTCTGAATGGCAGAGAGAATAAGGCATAGGCACTGGGAAATCACAGGATGTGAAGAACAGCGCAGTGATGAGTCCCGTGGATTTACTTTTTGCTTCATATATCCTAACTAAAGTGCTGGGGAAGCTGCTAACTGGAAATGCTGACAGATGCAGACCAAAAAGCCCCAACAAAAAGCTTACTCTCTCTAGTCAAAGGTCAAAGAAGGGACAGTCTAACGAGAAAGAAAGCTTCACTCAAACTGGTACAATGATAATACTAGTAGACTGGTAAATTATGTATATATATTGTAATACCTGGAGCAACTACTTTAAAGCTCGAGAAAGAGAAGGCACCAGAAATAAATCAAAATTGAATTCTAAAAAATGTTTAAGTGAATCACAGGAAGTCAGGAAAAATAGAACAGAAAAATGAAAATAGAAAGCACAAGCAAAGAAAAATGACAAACTTAAGACCTAACATATCAATAATTTTAAATGTAAATGATTTAAGTACATCAATTAAAACAAATAGAATGGCAAAGTGGCTTGGAAAACATGATCCAAGTATAGTCTGTCTACAAGAAACCCATTTCAAATTTAAAAAGATAGGCTATGTGAAAAGAAAAAGATTGAAAAAGATGCAAGTATTAGTCAAAGAAAGCAAGACCTCACAATGAAAAAGTTACCAGTGACAAAGACAGACATTATGTAATGATGAAAGGGTCAATCCACAAAAAGGACATAGCAATGCTACACATGTATGCACCACATAACAGAGCTATAAAATATATGAAGCAAAAACTGACAAAACTGAAAAAATAAATAGACAAATCCACAATTATACTTGGATACAAGCATCTCTGTCAATGATTGATAAAACATCTGGACAAAAAATCAGCAAAACTATCGAATAACTCAACAACATTATCAACTGTTAAGATATAATCAATATTTAGAAAATTTCTACTCAACAATAGTAGAATATCCATTCTTTTCAAGTGCCCATGGAACATATACCAAGATAGACCAAATCCTGGGCCAAAAAGAAGCCTCAACAAATTTAAAATAATGAAATCAATGAAATTGAAACAAAAAAATGATAGAGAAAATCAATGTAACTAAGACCGCGTTGTTTAAAAAATTAAATACCTCTACCTCTACCAAGACTGAAAAAGAGAGAAAAGACAAAAATGACAAATATCACTACAGACAGTGAAAACATCAAAAAAAATAATAATAAAGCAATACAGTAAAGCCTTGGATTGTGAGTAACTTGCTCTGCAAGAGAAGCAAACATTTCTAATAAATTTTAACTTGATAAATGAGTGATGGCTTGCAAAACAAGTAGTACATGACACCAAATTTCACATGATCATAATCTATCCAATGGCTCTTCAAATTTGCTTTGTTATACAAGTGCTTTGGAATGAAATATGTTGGCAAACCAAGGTTTTACTGTACAAAAAAAAACACCTTTATACATAAATTTGGAATGAATCATGTTTGCAATCCAAGGTTTTACTGTACAAAAGCAAAACACAACAAAAACAAAAAACCTCTATACATAAATTTAACAATTTAGATACATATAGCAATTATTTGGGGGAAAAAAGAAAACTACCACAACTAACCCAATCTGAAATAGATAATTTAAATAGTAGTCACTTACTAGTAATTTAAATAGACCTATAAGTATTAAGAAAATTGACTTTATAATTTTAAAACTCCCCAAAAAGAAATGTCCAGGCCCAGATGGTTTTCCTGGAGAATTCTACCAAAAGTTTCAAAATTAACATGAATTCTACACAATCTATTCCAAATCATGGAAGAGGAGGAAACATGTCCCAATTTATTTTATAAACTTAATATAATTCCCTTGAAACCAAAACCTGAGAAATACAGTACCAAAAAAAGAAAACTATAGACCAATATTCTTTATGAGTAGACATTCAAAAGTCTTTAACAAAATTGGCATGTAGAGTTTAGCAGTATAGAAAAAGAATTATACATCAGGACTAAATGGAACTTATTTTAGGGATGCAAGTCTGGATCAGTATTTGAAAATCAATTCACTGTAATCTGTGATAATGATAGGTTAAAGAAGAAAAATCACCTGACCACATCAACTGATACAGAAAAAGCATCTGACTAAAATCAACACCCACTCATGATAAAAACAAACAAACAAACAAACTTCTCATGAAAATAAGAACAAAGGAAATTTTCTCAATTTGATAAAAAGCATCTACCAAAAGCTTACAAATAATATTATATTTAATAGTGAAAGACTGGATAGCTTTTCTCCTTAGATCAGGAACAAAGCAAGGATATCCACTCTTTTACTGCTCTTATGCAACATAGTACTGGAATCTCTAGCCAGTGTAATAAGGCAAGAAAAAGAAATAAAAGCCATACAAATCAGAAAGAAAGAAAGAAAACTGCCCTTATTTACTGATGATATGATGGTCAATGTTGAAAACTCCAAGAAATCTAAAACAACAAAACAACACACACACACACACACACACACACACACCCTCTAAGGACTAATAAGTGAGTTCAGTACAGTTACAGAATATAAGATACATAAGCAAGCATCAACTGTATTTCTAAGCACTAGCAATGAACACAACACCAAAATTAAAAACACTATACCATTTATTTATTTATTTATTTATTTATTTATTTATTTATTTACTACAGTTTCAAAAAATAAAAGCCTTAAATGGAAAGCTAACAAAATATGTGCAGGACTTGTAAGCTGAAAACTATATGACCCTGGTGAAAGAAACCAATTAAGGTCTAAATAAATGGAGAGACATACTTTATTCCTAAATCAGAAGACCCACAATAGCGAGGACGCAAATTCCACCCAAATTTATGGGCAGGTTTAACATAATTCACAACAAAATTTCAGCAAATTTTTTGTAGATATAGGCAAGATCATTCTAAAATTTATGGACAAAGGGACTTTGAGAGTTCAAAGTTGAAAAAGAAAAAACCATAGGAGGATCAATCTACTTCATTTCAAGATTTATTACATAGCTATAGGCATCAAGACTGTGTGGCCATGGCACAGCGACAGACCAATAGAACAGAATAGAAAACACAGAAACAGACCCACACAAATATACCCAACTGATGTTTTGTAAAAGCAATTCAATGGGTGAAAGACAGCCTTTTCAAAATGGTTCTACAGCAATTGGGCATCCATAGTAGTAAAAAATTGATCTTGACCTAAGTCTTCCACTTTATCGAATAATGAACTCAAAATAGATCACTAACTTAAATGTAAAAGGTACAAGTAAAACTTCCAGGAAAAAAATAGAGAAAATCTTTGGAAACTAGGTCTAGTCAAAGAGTTAGACTTGATAACAAAAATCACATACCAGAAAGGAAAATTCCATAAATTACATTTCATAAAAGTTTAAAACTTCTGCTGTGTAACCAACTCCATTAAGAGAGTGAACAGACAATGTGCAGATTGGGAGAAAGTATTAGCAAACCACATACCTCACAAAGGACTAGTATCTAGAATATACAAGATTCTCAAAACTCAACAGTGAGAAAAAGTAAACAATCCAATTTAAAAATGGGCAAGGGGCACCTACCTGGCTCAGTCGATTGAGCATATGACTCTTGATTTTGGGGCTGTGAGTTCAAGTCCTATGTTGGGCATAGAGAGTATTCAAAAGTAAAATCTTTTTTTAAAAAGTGTGCAAAAGACACAAAAATTTCACTGAGAGAATACACAGCTGGCAGGGGTGGCTAGCTGGCTCAGTCAGTTGAGCATCCAACTCTGGATTTCAACTCAGTTCATTCAGGGTCCCAGGGTCACGGAATTGAGCCCCAGGTCAAGCTCTGCACTTAATGTGAAACCTGTTTAAGAGTCATGCTCTCTTCCTCTGCCCCCTGCCCCTCTTCCACTCATGCGGGCGTGTGCCCTCGCTCCCCCCCTCCTCAAAAATACACAGATGGCAAATAAATACATGAAAAGATATTCAACATTATTAACTGTTAGAGAAATTCCATCTGAAGCCACACACTATTACTACATACATATCCAAACAGATAAAATTAAAATAGTAACAACAGCAAATGCTGGAACTGATGTGGAAAAAACTGGGTCACACATGCATTGCTAATGAGAATGTAAAATGAAATAGCCACTCTGAAAAATTGTCAGTTTCCTAAAAAATTAAACATGCAATTACTATACCAGCCAGCAATTGTGCTCCCGGGCATTTATCTCAGAGAAATGAAAACCTATGTTGACACACAGCCTGTAAGTTCATGTGTATAGCAGCTTTATTTGTAGTAGTCGAAACTGTAAACAACCCAGGTGTTCCCCACCGTTGAATGATTAAATTCTGGTCCACCCATACTATGGGATACCACTCAAGAATAAAAAGGAAGAGGGGCGCCTGGGTGGCTTAGTCGGTTAAGCGTCCGACTTTCACTTAGGTCATGATCTCGTGGTTCGTGGGTTCGAGCCCCGCATCGGGCTCTGTGCTGACTGTCAGCTCAGAGCCTGGAGCCTGTTTCAGTCTGTGACTCCCTCTCTCTCTGACCCTCCCCTGCTCAGGCTCTCTCTCTCTCTCCCTCCTAGAAATAAATAAAACATTTAAAAAGAAAAAAGAAAAAAAGGAAGGAACTCCTAACATACAAAACTATCTAAATGAATATTTAGAGAATAATGCTAAATTAAAAAGATTCAGTCCCAACAGATTACATGCATTCATCTTTCCATTTATATTGCATTCTTGAATGACAAAATAACAAAAATGGAGAAAAGAGGATCAGGATGACAGGGAAAGTGGATATAGTTATAAAAGGGCAACATGAAGCATCTTTGTGATGATAGACATGTCCTGTATCTTGACTTTATCAGTGGCAGTTTCCTCTCTACGATTATTGTACTATAGTTTTACAAGATGTTATCATTGGGAGAATATCATTGGGAGAAACAAAGTAAAGGATACAAGAAATCTGTGTTATGTTTTACAACTCTTTGAATCTACAATTATCTCAAAATTAAAAGTTTAATTTTTAAAAAATCCAGAAAAGGGCTTTCAAAGCTATAAAACAGAACAATGATATTTTGAGGAGTAAAGCGAAAACAATTTTAAAGACCTCATGTTTTAAAGGTAAGCATGAGAGAGAAAATCATGAAAACAGAGGAGATAGAAAAAATGAATAATATCCCATTTCCCTGTTTCTGCAACTGGGAGTCATGATTTCCCTATCGAGATTCATAAATGACAGAATATCGCTACCTCTACTGTTTGATTTACTTTACCTTCCACCTTGATGGCCTGCTGTGATGGACATGAACATTTCTGAGTTATTTAATACATAGTTATCATTGTAAGAACCTGAAGACTCACACAATGCAATGCTAACATTAATTTTATAAACAGTATTCACTCTAAATAGAAATAAAGTTGAGGGTAAAACATATACATTATTCCAAAGCATTTAAAGAGAGTAATGCTGATGTGTATGAACACAATGAATTTAAGTGGTCACATTATTTGATCCCCCTCCCATCCAAAAGTGGGGTCTGTGTCTTCCTCCCTTGAATCTAAATGGCTTCTGTGACTGCTTGGACCAGTAAAGAAGTGATATTGGGCCAGTGCCCAGCCCAGGCCTAAGAAATGGTCAACTTCTATCACTTGTCTCTTGCAGTTCTCATTCTGAAAGAAGCCAGCTACAATATACGATCAACTTCCCCTTGGACCAACCACCATGCTCTGAGGATGTCCAAGCTAGCTGTGTGGAGAGGCTGCATGGAGAAAGTGAGATCTGGCTAGCCCCAGCTCTTCTAGCACCCTCAGCCCAGAGCCAGACATTCTGCAAGTGAAAAGAACCATTTTTGGACCCTCCAGGCCAAAAACTGCGGTATGGAAAAGAACCGAGGAACCCAGCCAAGAGCCAGAACCAGGATTGCTAAGCATACGATCCCAGGGACCCAAGCCAGTTATCTTTAACCACTAGAGCCATCCTGAGCAGAGATGAGCCTTCTCTACTAAGCCTAACGCCCCAAATTATGAACATAAAAAAAAAAAAAGGTTGTTGTTTTAATCACTAATGTTGTGGTGGTTTATCATGTAACAAGAGATAAGTGAAACACTGATAAATCCAGATAGTGACCATTAAGTGGAATTTTCTCATGGTGATCAGTCGGCCACACTTTGGCATCTGGCTGACAAAGGTTTGAAACTGGTTTCTGCCTTATGCTAGTTGTATGATCTTAAGCAAATTAAACCCTACAAGGCTTAGTTTCTTCAACTGTAAAACAGCGATGATCATTATACCTACCTCATAGGATTTTGTGAAGATTAAATCAGGTAATACATATAATTGCTCAAGACACAGCTATTATGATCATGTATATTATACAAAATACACATAAATAATGTAAGATATGTGCTCAATAAATACTCATAAAAATAAACAGTCTAAGGGGCCCCTGGGTGGCTTAGTCAGTTAAGTGTCTGACTGGATTTCAGCTCAGGTCATGATCTTGCAGTTCATGAAATCAAGCCCCACATTGGACTCTACACTGACAGAGAGGAGCCTGTTTGGGATTCTCTCTCTCCCACTCTCTCAGCCTCTTCCCAACTCGCACATGTGCATGCTCTCTCTCTTTCAAAATAAATAAACTTTTAAAAAAATCACTTTTACTCTTATCATTTATTAACAGAAATTGTTCCCCATTCATGTCAGCCAGTTGTCTCTCCTGGATTTACGAAACAAATTTTGGGGCGCCTGGGTGGCTCAGTCAGTTAAGTGGCCGACATCAGCTCAGGTCACAATCTCACAGTTTGTGAGTTTGAGCCCCGCATTGGGCTCTGTGCTGACAGCTCAGAGCCTGGAGCCTGCTTCGGATTCTGTGTCTCCTTCTCCCTCTGACCCTCCCCTGCTCACACTCTGTGTCTCTCTAAATAAATAAATAAATAAATAAATAAATAAATAAATAAACATTAAAAAAATTTTTAAAAGAAGCAAATTTTATTAAAGTTTTGTTTCTCAACAAGGTTTCACTTCTGTTACCATAACATGTCTAACTTTTCTGCTTTAGACAGTAAATAAAACACAGCTCTGTCGGGGCGCCTGGGTGGCTTAGTCGGTTAAGCGTCCGACTTTCGCTTAGGTCATGATCTCGCGGTTCGTGAGTTCGAGTCCCGCATCGGGCTCTGTGCTGACTGCCAGCTCAGAGCCTGGAGCCTGCTTCAGATTCTATGTCTCCCTCTCTCTCTGACCCTCCCCTGCTCACGCTGTCTCTCTCTCTCTCTCCTAGAAATAAATAAAACATTAAAAAATTAAAAAAAAAAAAACACAGCTCTGTCTTCTTCCTGTGTGGAGATATATTTTTGATGACAAAATATGAGCTAAGAGAGATTTCTTTTGGTTTTAAATTAGGAAAATATTAACTTCTATCATGGATTTTCCTTTTCAGGCTATAGTGGTTTAACGTGTAGCCTTTCGGTTTGAAACAGCATGTCATAACATTCATGCAATATTTTCCACTCAAACACATGGAAAGATCCCATGGCATAAAGGCACTGAGAGAGCAATGCCCTGAGATCAGCAGTCCTCAGTCAAAACTCCCTGATTCAGTCAACAAATACTCATCTATTGTGATAAGGAGCCAGATCCTGCACCAGACCTTGAGAATTTGAGCGCATAGTAAGGCAGATGTGGTTCCTGATCCCCTGGAGCATACAACCAGTGAGAAGACCAAGATCAGCCAGTCAATCACGTGAGTAAATGTAATATCACAACTGTAGAAGGGCCTCCAAGGAAAGGTACACCATGCTTTGCCCTACGCACTATGCCCCAAATCTGGGACAATGAGAGAGGGATTCAGAGGAGGCCTCCCTCAGGAATGGCCATCGTGCTGAGGTATGAAGAATGAATACACATTCCAGAGGATGAGACCAGTCTGTGCAAAGGTCCTGGGGCAGGGGAAAGCAGGGGAAATTCAGGCAGCCAGAGAGCAGTAAATGGGAAGGAGCAGGTGAAAGGCAAAGCTGGTGGGAGACCTCGGGAAGGACTTCAGTCTTTTCTAAGAGCAACGAGAAGCCACCGACATGTTCTATGTAGAGGGGTGACATGCTCCATTTGTCACTGTAAGATGACTGCCCTGCCTATAGTATAGAGAATAACTGGGGAGAGAGAAAAGCAGAAAGAGGAGATCAGTTAGGAGACCACCGCAGCAGACAAAGAATATGGGGTTATGGCCACAGTTGGAGATGTTTCTAAGAAATATGTGTAAAGGAAGACAGACGCGTTCAGTATAGCGCACTGGAAATACAAACAGAGGGAATCATGGAAGGTAACTCTTGGGGTTTGCGTTGTGCCGTAAGATGGAAGATGGTATTTCTGACTAATATAGGGAACCCTGGAAGGTGGCCCACTTTGGAGGAAAGAGCATGAGTTTTGTCTTATTCCTGTTGAGTTGGAGGCTCCCGGGAGACAGCAAGTGCAGAGGTCAAGAAACAGTTGTAAATAAGGGCTCAGAGTTGAAAAGCACTCCTGAGCCAAAGACGTTAAGCGTGCAAATACTTGGCCTGTGGCGGGGCTTGGTGTGGATGAGATGACCTGAGCGACAGTGAGAAGGGAGAGGATGTCAGCCTGAGCCGAGACAACGTCAGCATTTAACACCCTGGGAGAGGAGGGGCCGGAGCAGTGAGAAGAGGCTTTGGAGAGTCAGGTGAGGAAAGGTGCCTCTCAAAGGACAAAGGAGCATGGGCAGCGTTAGATCCGCCTCAGCATCTATTTGAAAAAGAAAAGGTGTGTGACCCACTGTCCTAGAAAATGAGGGCTGAAAAGAAAATGGCCCTTTAATTATAAACCTAACACTCACTGGTGACTTTAGCAAAGCAGACTAGTGGGACCAGAAGCCAGATTGTTGGAAACAAGGAGCAAGTTCAAGTGGAGGAAAGAGAGATGAACTAATTTTGAGACATTGGTTACTGAGATCATGAGAAAGACAGGAATATGGCCCCTGGGGGAGAGGGGATTGAGGATCAAGGATTCTTTATCTTCTGTGAGATTGTAGCAGATATAAAAGCCAATAGGAAGGATCCATTTAAGAAATGTCAAGTTTGTGAGGGGAGAGGGATAGTCAGTTAACAGTGGAGGTTTCCAGAGAGGCCAGGAGGGGTATGGGATGGGAAACTTATGTAGGATTTGGTCATGGGGGAGGGGGGGGGAAGGTGAGAAGCAGACAGAGAAAGAGAGAGAGAGAGAAAGAGAGAGAATCCCAATTAGGCTCCATGCTGTCAGCACGGAGCCCCACAGGAGGCTCAAACTCATGAATTCTGAGATCGTGACCTGAGCCGAAACCAAGAGTTGGACACTTGTCCAGCTTAACCACCAGGCTCCCCTACGATGTGGTCTTAAACAAGAGAGGAGGAGAGAATAGAGAACAGGTGCGAGTACATTTGTACATCGGGAGGGCGGGAAATGGGGGATTCTCAGCTGAAGGTGTACAAGTTTTCTGCGAAGCGGGAGGAGGTGTGGTATGGAGCGTCTGGGGATTATTTGCTGCTGGGAATTTGCAATCCCACCCAAGGGACTTCCCCCTTCCAGGACTGTCGGCCCACAGAAGCCACTCACCCCAGCTCTTCCACCAGAGCTGATTTAATGTAAAGAAGTGTTAATAAAATAAAAAGTTATTAATTAAGTAAACAAAAGATTTAAAAAGACAACTTGAAGACATCACCGAGGAAGGTACTGCAGAGGGCAATCACCCCCACCCCGACCCGCCCCCAGGGCTGGTGGGACAAAGGGAAGAGGTTTGATTAGGAAAATCTGGATGCTTCCAAGAGAGCACAGGTGGGGCGGCACCCAGGCCTCTGAGCAGGAAGCAGTGGGAAAAATATGTGTCTCTGAGGGGCACCGTGAGGGTAGTTAGGAAGTGTTGGGAAAATGGTGAGCTCGGTTGAGTCCCTGCCACAGAAAGGAACTGCAGCTGCTGAGGGGAGCAGTGAGGCTTGGGGAGGCTTCCAGAAGCAGGAAGACAGAGTTAGGGCCATGTCTCTCCTTCCACACCCTCTGCCCTCAAGCTGGCCCTGCTGGAAGACCCTCAGAAAGAGCCGCTGACAAGTTCAGGAATGGGCTCAGCAGAACCCAGCCCCAGGGGCCCACCGTGAGTGTGGACACGGAGAGGCAGCGCTGAAAGAGAATGTTAGTTCTGCAATTCCAAGGAGTTCCTACATGGGCTTTAATTTATGTCCAGTTTCTGTCTTTGCAATGAGATCATGCCGGACGTACGATACGGGCTCAATAGATATTCATGGAGTTGACAGGGGGACCCCATTTCTGAACACAAATCTTCCGGGGTGGCATTTAGACCCTGCCAGGCCGACTGAGGAGGGAGCATTAACCTCCGGATGCCCAGTGGGGAAGCCGAACCTGTGGTCCTCGACCATTGATCCCCACTTCATTTTCACCTGCATGGAGATGGGGATGGGGCCTGGGGGTCTTTTCTTAATGCTTTTTTTAAATTAATTTGAGAGTTATCCCATTTGATGAAATTTGACATATTCAGCAAACTAGAAAGAAATATATTTCAGGGCGCCTGGGTGGCTCCGTGAGTTAAGCGTCCGACTTCGGCTCAGGTCATGATCTCACAGTTCGTGGGTTTGAGCCCCGCGTCGGGCTCTGTGCTGACAGCTCAGGGCCTGGAGCCTGCTTCGGATTCTGTGTCTCCCTCTCTCTGACCCTCCCATGGGTCGTTCTCTCTCTCTCTCTCAGAAATAAATTAAAAAAAAGGAATATATTTTTTAAAAATTTTTAAAGGTTTTAAAGGTATTTATTTTGAGAGAGAGAGAGAGAACACAAATGGGGGAGGAACAGAGAGAGAAGGAGAGAGAAAGAATCCTAGGCAGGGTCTGCACAGAGCACAATACAACAAACCATGAGATCATGACCTGAGCCAAAATCAAGAGTCGGGATGCTCAACCGACTGAACCACCCAGGCTCCCTGAGAGAAATATATTTTTTTAAACTACACACTATTCTACCACTGAAAGACAAGTTTTGGTAACGCTTATTTCTATATTCTTGCTGACTTTTTATGCATCCTTTGTTTTAATTTTATATCATTATAACCATGAACGTACAAAACTTCATGTTCTGATTGGTTTTTTTTCACTTTATGCTATGTGACAAACATCCTCCCTGTTGCTGTAAAGCCTCCATATGCATTATTTTTATTGTCTACACACTGTTTCTTTCAGGGGGACAGTCCAGGATTCACCTGATCATTCTCGAATGTCGAACACTCAGTGATATCTGCTTCCTCCCTCCTGTAAATGATGCTTCAGTATATATCCTGTGCGTAACAGCTTCTCTGTACTCAATTATTTCCCTAAAAAAAAAAGACTTAGGAGGAATTATTGAATCAAAGGATATAATTTCAGAAAAAGTCGGGGGGGGGGCACCTGGGTGGCTCAGTCAGTTAAGCATCTGACTTCAGCTCAGGTCATGACCTCGAGGTTGTGAGTTTAAGCCCCACATCAGGCTCTGTGCCGACAGCTCAGAGCACGGAGCCTGCTTTGGATTCTGTGTCTCCCTCTCTCTCTGCCCTTCCCCTGCTCATGCTCTGATCCTCTTGCTCTGAAAAATAAATAAACATTTTAAAAGATTAAAAACAAAGTGTGATAGTCTTGGAGTTGGAAATGCCGGCAAAGACCACAGCTGAATTCAGACCCAACTAGCTGTGCCTGATTGCGTGTGGAGGCCCCGGGAGCCCAAGGCAGCAGGGAATTTCACTCTTGCATCTTGGTCGGGGAGAAAACCAAGCAAGGCTCATCTCTTCTGAGCATTACCACCTTGTCCAGGCTGAGTCTCTGAGCTTCAGCCATGCTGAGTAAGTGGTGTCTGAGACTCACTTACAGAAACATAGAGACAGGGCTGGGAATTGTGCTTTGGCAGGACTTGAACTTGTGTCTGCAGAACGCAGAGCATTATGAGAAATATAATGGTGGCCGTTGGCCTTGCCACTTCGCAGCCATGGGGAGCCAGCTCTCTTGTCAGGGAATCCACTTTGTCACTCAGGGTGGAGCCTGGCAGCGGGAATGGTGGTGACCCGTCCCTTTTGTGTGGCTTCCTGGGGAACAGTTCTGTGACTGTAAGCGGTCATTCGAGAACCTTCTGAAGTTGATCAGAGGGAGCTCTGCTTCATGGAGTCAGGGATGTGTGGTTTATTCCTTAATGTAGAGCCCTGTACCGTCTCAAGCTGGTGAAGCCTGAGAAAATCAGGGCTGATGCTTGTCTTTTATTAAGTCATCATCACAAGATATTCACTGTACAATGCATATCGTAGAATTGTGTAATGTAATGTATATTGTGAAATGTTGACCCTGGTTTCCTAAAACTCCTTTTTTCTTTACATTTATTTATTTTTGAGAGACAGAACATGGGCGGGGGAGCCGCAGAGAGAGAAGGAGACACAGAACCCGAAGCAGGTTCCAGGCTCCGAGCTGTCAGCACAGAGCCTGACGTGAGGCTCGAACTCATAAACTGTGAGATCACGACCTGAGCTGAAGTCGGACGCTTAACCGACTGAGCCACCCAGGCGCCCCCTAAAACTCCTTTAAAAACGGTCTCCCTGACATGGGCAGAGGAAGGGGGAGACACGGAGAGTTAAAACCAATTGGGAACCTCCTTTGACTTTTGGGGGGATGAGACATCCTCATGAGAAAACACAGCAAACATGTAGACAAGAAAGCCAGAGTAATTTCAAACTCACATCTAAGCGACTGAAAACAGGATGGAAGTAGATTCTGCCCAAGTCCTCGGGGAGAAACTCCATCAACCATTCTAAGAACCATTAGAGGCCATTCAAAGAACTTTCTAGCAAGAGAAAATATGGAGGCTGTTTGCTGCCTCCCTTTCTCCTGGGAGCCCCCGGAATCTTCAGGAGACCTCTGGGATCTTTCCTAAACCTGCACAGGCAATCGGGAAAGCAATTTGGCCAGAAAGGTTTAGAGCCCTCACGGCCCTCGGCAAATGCTTACCCCGCCACTGAGTGGGGATTCCCACTGGAGTTTGTGCCGAACAAAATGACTTGAACATGATCCAGTCAATGACAAAGCACTGTTGGCAACAGAGCCCTTGCAAGTCCGCTGAAAACAGACTCTGCCTCCTCGGAGATGGACCCTGGCCACCTGGGTCAATAATTACGGAGTTGCTGACTGGAAAGAACTTCGCCGGGGTCACCGGGCCCGTTCCCACGCACCGCGGTGGGATCCCGTTCATTACTCTAAACAACCTGTAATAAAGAGGTCTCTCCTCTGGCCCAGAATAGCTCCAGGGATGAAAATTCCACTTTCTTTGGCAGTTCCTTCCCTGTGCAGCTTGCTCTCTTGTTCTGTATGTTCCCTGTGGTTTTGTGTTTTGGGTTTTTGGGTTATGATTATTATTTTTTTACTTCTTTAAGCTCTGAGCCCACGTTTTCCCTCCTGTAACCCAAGCCCCAGGAAGCGATTCGTCCGATAACACCTTCTCACCCGCTGTGAGAGTGCTGGGGGCCGTGTCTCCTCCTGTCTTCTTGGGACAGACACCCGCTCAGGCTCTCCGCAGTTCTGTCTTCCAAACCCGAGTGGCTTACTTTTTAGTTGGTTTGGGGTTTTCTCCGCCCCTTAGCCAAACTCTCTAAAGCTGATGCATCTTTTATTTTTCTTTTACTGTTTCTTTATTTTTGTGAGAGAGAGAGAGAGCGAGCAAGTTGGGGAGGGGCAGGGAGAGAACGAGAGAAGAATCTTAAGCAGACTCCACACTGTCAGTGCAGAGCTCGATGCAAGGGCTCGAACCCACAAACTGTGAGATCGTGACCTGAGCTGAAATCAAGAGTGGGCTGCTTAACTGACTGAGGCCCCAAGCGCCCACTATAGCTGCTGCATTAAAAAAAAAAAAAAAAAAAAACAGCTCACAAAAGCATTTGCTGGTGGGGGGAGGGGGGTCGGAGGGGACAGGGATGCTTCGGATTCTTGGCCTTGGACTCTCAGGACGTTTTCGTGGAAACCTTTGAAGTAGAAGTGCAGGAAAGGGTTTCAGGTGGAATTCTCGTGAAAACAATTTCTCTGCATGGATATTCAAGGGATTAGCAGGATGATTTTACAATTCGGTGTTGATTGAAACTCAAATGTGGAAGACATTTCCAAGGGTGCCCACTTGCTTCATAAATAAGGCCCGAACCCGAGGCTGCTCATTTCCTCCCTGACTCTCTCTCCCTTCCTGTTCTCTAACCCTCTTCTCAGCTCCCCTGGGTGCCCCACCCACCCACACATCCACAGCTGCCCTTGGGTAAACCCCAGGCTTCTTTTGAAGCCCAGCTGTTTCCATCCAGGCAGCTGGAGGGCAGGCTGAGTGAGGCGCCCCCAGCTCCCCCTGCCCCGGCCGGTCAGAGCCCTGACGTGCACTCCGGGGACCTCAGAGCTAATCTGAGCCTCGTCTCAACTTCCCCCCGCATCGGCTCCCAGGAGGAGCCGATCAGGCAGGAGGCGTGACTTCGCCTGGTCTCTGCTGCCCCTTCCCGGCACCCAGTCCTGAACAACTGTGCTTTCTGTTCCCAGAAAATGTGGGGCTCCCATTTCAAGGGATTGCAGTCCCATTATTATAAGGTGAGGAGTTGTGATAAATGATCTTCATTATGACAAAGGTCAGGGCCCACTCAAAACCTCGCCCTCCTTTGGGAAGACCACCCTCACCCCCGCAGCACTACCCTAGTCCACTCTGACCTGTCTCCTCAGGGCCTTTGTTTCTCAGCGTGAGGTCAGTGGCATCAGGAGCACCTGGAAACTTGGTTAAAAATGCAAATTCCCTGGCCCACTCCAGCTCTGGGGCTGGGGCCCAGTATCCGCATCTGTAACTCCTTCCTTAGGTGCTTCTTGGCCCACAGCTACTGCTTGGAGCTCGCGGTGGGGGGCGGGGGGGTGAGTGACATCTTTGGTATTTACTCCTCCCTCTACTTGTCTGCTGCTCTGTGTCCCCTCCCCCTCATCCTAGGGTGAGGTCTCCAGGCCAAAGGGTAGCCCACCCATGTCTCCGAATCCCCCCCAGACTGAGTCAACCTGATGCAACATGCAGGGCGCAGTGGGGCTCTTTCCGCAAGGACGTCGCTCAGGTGCTCGGTGAACTCGTGTTGATGAGTCAGCCTCCGGCAGGTCCACCCTCTTTCAAAGGACGGCTCCCACGCTCGCATACCGTGCAGAACGCCAGCCATGACTGTCCTTCCCAGAGCCCTTTTTATGGGCCAGCATCATTCTGCCCAGGACTCGGTGTGGACACAGCCCTACTGCACAGAATGACTGGTGCATCTAAAGCGCTCAGAAAGGCACCTTGCCTGTGGGAAGCTCTCCCTCCGGTAGCTTCTACTACTGCTGTGACCGCACAGATGATGACGGGGAGGAGGAATAGGTCAACAGTGAGGAGCACCACTCAACTGAGTTTTTCGAGAACATAGTTCGAGGTCTTCATGAGGGTGGGTGTGATGGATGGAGCCAGAGCCTCTAATCGGAACTTGGGCTCCTACGGTCAGGCTGCGGAGGTGCTATCTCATTCCCTTTGCTTCTGTAGGACCTTGGAGGGACCAGGAAAAGGTATGCAGGGCCACGTGCCCATGGATGGAAAGACATCTGTCCCTACCAGGAGGACAACTCTCCCCACGCCTGTCCCCACCTTGGTGGGTGCCATCTCATTCCCTCACCAAGCTGCCAACCAGCTCCCCACCTCTGTCCCAGCTCCTGGGTCCCCGGCCTCCACTGGTCAGTAGCTAATAAAAGTAAAAGGTATTAATCTCCTCAAGAATATTATTTTCTCATAGAGGACTGGGAGAGGTGTCAAAGTTCCAAAGAGCGCATCTCTCTAGGTAGAATTCCAGTAGGTATGCCTTCTATTTTTTAATATATAAATGTTAACTTTATACATTACTTTCCAAGTCCTAGATGAGGCTCGCTATAGGACACATTCAACAGAACTTTAAAAATTAAAGAGAAAAGAGTAAGATCTTAACAGTGGTCCGGTGGTGAAGGGGATGAGGGGGATGTGGGAAGGGATGTCACTATTCCCTAACCAGGCCAACGTGGTTGGCATAGCTAAGCGTTCCACTGAATCCCACCCCTTCCCAGTAAATGAAACAACTTATTTGGGAAGGAGACCTACTCCCTTGATTTCTGAACACATAGCCATTGTCTGCCGGCAGAGGTGGTGTGGAGAGTTTTAATAAGGCAGGAGGCACAGTGAAACCAATAGCTTGCGCCTCCACCTTTAGGCTCTAGCTGTGCTCAGTGTCAGCAGATGGTGCTGGAGAAACAAGATTCCCCTGGAATCGGTCTGTTTTTGGAGCCGTGCTCTCTGCCATGAGGCCAGGCCTCAAAGTACTGTGGGCCCACACGGGCAGCTTGCGTGGAGGGGGGACGGGGTCTTCCCTGAAACAGATCAGAAAGGACAGCAGATTCCTCCCTGGAGAGAGTGTCTCTCGTGTGTGTACCGCACTCATCTTCAGGGTGTTTTCTCTGTGATTACAACAAGAGCTGATTTCAATGCTGAAAATGCCCTGAGCCCCCCCTGTGAGCTTGGCCGTGGCCCTGGGTGAAAGCCACGGTCGCCACGGCGGTGCTGACCTCTCCTCTGCAGACATCCAGAACAAAGAAGACACACAACTTAGGAAGGTGAGATGCCTTTTAAAAATTAGACAAAATCTTAGAGGGTTTATTTCCTTTATCTCTAGACCTACATCTATTAACCCACAGTCGAAGACAATCAGTGCTACTGTCTGGGAAGGCAGCTCCAATGGGTCGAAACTGCCATTGTATATCCAGGAAAGATAGAGACACAACAGAATTTTTTTTTTTTTTAATGTTCGTTTCCAGGGGACTGGCTACTGCTGAATGCAGCCTGATAGAAATTCAAGATAAAACTCTCATGGATGCGGCTGAACCATAAAGTGCCACTTAACAGACGATTTGCATAGTCTATGAACTGCTTCGATTCGCTGAACTTCTCTTTTAGCCCTTCTAAACTCCATCTCATCAAACTAGTATCTTTTAACTACACAGAGTAGCATTTAAAATGACAAATTTCAGGGAGCAGGGAAGAGAGTAGGCGTTTCATGAATCACTGGGACCAGACAACAGCCGGGGAGATGTCTGACTTTCTTATGAAGAATCCAAACCCTGAACCGTGACTTATTCTAGGCCTGTCTGATCCTCTGCCTTCTCCGAGGACCTCTCTCTCCTCTGATACACTTGCAAATTTCCTGGTTGCATTTCCAGGCCTCGCTGTGAATATTCACCTTCCTTCACCAGTGGCTGTCCCTTTGAACGTTGATAACACACATGGACTTTACTTTCTGGCTTTTCTCGTGTGTTATTGTCTATCAAAAAAAAGATTTATCTTTCAGGGGTTGTTTTCTTATCTTCTGTTGCTTAAACAATCATCTTCTGTATTGCTGAGAAAACCCCAAAGCTGTCAGCTTTCCTGGACTTACCTCTCTAGCAAGCTCACCGCCCCCCACTCCCATCTGCTTATAATTTAATGCTTTGTATGTTTTAATCATTTCATTAGGCATGTCTTTATTTTGAAATGCAACTAATTCTTCAGTTCAAACAAACACCCAGTAACTCTAAAATGAGACCGTGCTTTTCTTTTGGGTAGAGGCTGGCTTAGAAGCAATATCACACCTATTTTGAGAGGGTTTGAAAAAAATCCAAATGCTCATTTAAGAAAAAAATCACTGCTTCTTAAAAGTGGAGAGGATCTTAGAGATTCCTTGATTATCTCCACAGGTGTGGAGCTAATGTCCTCCTGAGAACTTTGCGATAAAGCCAGTATTGTTATTAAAGCCCATCAGCAAACACACCAAAAAAAAAAAATCACGCCTTGAAATATCTCATTCCTATACTTGGTGACAAAAGACACAAAAGAGAAAACTGACCCCACTGTAGAGCTTGTATATTTTATTAATGTATTTTCTTTACAGGAGTTTGCAATTTATTAGGACACGGGGGATTATGTGTTGCTAGAAGGGGAAGTGAATTTACAAAGTGTTTCGTATGGTTTTTTCTTTTTTTCCTGTCCCTAACATTCAGATTTATTCAACATCAAGAAATGGAGCTGCTGAAATTCTGGCATATATTTCTCTTTAACATTATACCGATGGCCCAACTGTACAACATGGAATTGGTGTCTTTCTTTGGTGATACCTGCATTAATTTCTGGTAATAAAATGTTCTTTCAACGTTTCAGAAGCGCAAGTAACATTTTGCATACAATAGACATTTCAGAAATGTGTGTTGAAACATTGGTAGATAAATGGGTAGGATACACGCTGACATTTAACATTTATGTCTTAATTCAGCTGTAAGCGCCGGTGTTTATTAAAGTTGATGCATAGCAAACACGACCGGGTGCTTTCTGATGTATTCTCTTCCGGTGAAGATTTCTTCTACTTCCAAAATATAAGTCAGAACCATTTAAGTTTCCATATGAAGGTTGAAATGATGATAATAATCCAATAGTGAAGTTGTCTTGGAGGAATTGTTTTAGGACACATTGGTGAGTTCTTGACAGATGGGAACCAGAGTGTGGCTGATACAAATGGTTGTCATACGCCATCTAGTGGCGGTATGTGAAACTGTGCTCATTCCATAGGAAAGGCTTTTGGAGCACGTTCGGCGGCTCTAAATTTCAGTGCCTGTCGGACTGCCAATATACATCTGTCCATCTTTAAGGCTTTCAACTAAGGGGAAACACTGAAGAAAGCATGCCAAATTATCTTCCAAAATCTCTGTATCCTTGGGAACAACTAAGAAGTAACTAGCGGGGGAAACTATTTCTTTCTGGATCCTGAGAAGCAAAGGTGGGAAAGCAATTGGAGAAAACTTTGCCTGCAACAAACGTGATCTAAAGCAAGGTAAGTAGCATGACCTTTTCCCCACAGGAACTTTCACTGCGTACAGAAATCCTTGATCTGGCCATGACTTCTACCACCCGCAGGACTTGCTTACCACTGCCGAATTTGCACAGGGGGGAGATTCTGTGGCCGGTGTCTAATTTTATCCAGCATTTGGTGGTGCTACTTCATAAGACATCTTAATTCTTACACATGTGCATAATCGTGATGTTTTGCACTGGGTTACGATGTCACATTTCGCAATTACCAATAATCTGATATTCAACCATCTAATTTAGGTCTATTATAGTAAAAGAGTTAAGAAATCCAAAATTAGTAGTGGAAAATAAATGTCCCCAGCTTTCAGTTTGCATTGTCAACTAGTCCAAAGTACAGTGAACACTCTGAGTTCTTCTTCCAGTATCTCTGTGTGAAATGTCCTCAAGACAAACCAAAGTGAGACTGTAAGTCATTTAGGAGTAAATTTTGCAAAAGAAAAAGAATCACTACATAAGCAGTGTGTGTGCAGAGTGGAATGGTTGGAAGAGCATTCGATATTTGAAAGTAAAATTAAGGCAAAGTGTTTAGAAATCTCCGAAACCAAGTAATTTTGCTTCTGTATAGCTTTCTACCTTAGCAAGCTTACAGTGCTTGAAAAATGATGCTTTCAAAGTAATGTGAACCGCTTTTTAAGATCATCAAATACAAAACGATTTAGCATATCAGGTCCAAAATCGAAAATACTACAAGATCATTTCCCCTGTGTGTTAAGGTCAATTTCCACTATAAATACGTGCTTTCAATATACAAGGCTCAGCCTAAAAGAGATTTGCATTTGCCTTTTGAACTACCATCCTGATCTCTACGTTGAGATAAAGCTTCAGCTACATCTCATTTTATTTTTCGCTTTCTTTGTCAAGGGGCTTTTTATTTTAAGGGAAACATGGATTGATTTAAGGCACATCATTTATTTTTAGAAAAGGCTGTGAGCAACTAGTAACCCAAAAAACCTGATTGTTACACAGATGAAGTCACCAATCAAAAAAAATCCTGAAATGTCCCATCGCTTTAGTAGACTATCCTTAATTAAAAATCCATTGTCTGAAAGCTAGGAGTATTAGAAAAAAATACTGATATGCAAAAGAAAATCAGATCTATGGGCTTAGGTACCTATTGTCGCCTACATATTGGGATGTCTACAAAGAAATTTTTCCCCCAAACCTTTCTGCTTTCCTTAATCTTAAATGTTCAAAGTGATTTGCATTTTCTGGAATATTCCCCTAATAACCGACATTATCACTTACAAGGAAATCAGACTAATTTTTGGCTATGCTGTGCCTCTCTAAATCCTAACTGTGTTATGAGGGAGCAGAAAAATAAAATTTGCAAGATTCCAGTCTCTGGCCCTTGGCGTTTTGCTGGCTTCCCTGTTTTCTATCAGGTCTCCTGTGTTTATGCCACAGCTCAGCTAAGGGCTGATGCACACAATTTTCCTCACATGCCAACGCAACACCTCTAAGTATACCTGAAAATAAAAATAAATAAGGATTTGAAAATTCCCTGTCTGTGGCAAGGTAGGAGCGTGTGGTGAAAGCCATCTGGAGTCGCCCTGATGGCCTCGGCAGTCGGGCGAGAATCGTGCCATTCTTTAAAACAGCTGACTCTCTCCCCTGTCCACTTTATGGAGATATTGCTGGGATAGACAGAGACAATTTCAGGAAGGTTTGGGGCTCAGGAGGACATCAATGCAATGCATTGTTTTGCACAGTCTGGCTGATGGGTGTAACACAAAGTAAAATCAAGACCTCCTCTTTCATTGTGAAGCGCAGTTGGGCTGTTTGATCTCTAAGTCCTCTGGTAATTGGAGTCTACACAGCATGTGGAATCGGGGCCTGAGCGGCTCGCCCGCCTGCCCAAAGCCCACAGCAGATCTGCCTGGGGCACCGTTTACCCCCGGCCAGACCCAGCCTGTCTTCACGGTTCTGTCTGGATGCAGGCAGGGACTCTGAGCTGAGAAAACGAAAAGGTGGGGGTGTTAAATGCAAGAACTGCTGTTTGTTACCAGGTGCACAGAAGTAACCAGAAACTACCCGGGGTCTGGGGACACATGCCATTCCACGACCCTCTCCCCGTGTCCTGATCCAGCTTCACCACCGCAGACCGGTTTTTCACACTGGACTGCCGTGACAGATCACCATGCGCTCTTTCTCCTTGAGCCCATCAGGTGCCATGGTTGGTTTCCACACCCCGCTTTCAACAGACAGGTACTGGGCACCTACCAGGCACCAGGCACCCAGCTGCCTGAGAGCTCTGCAGTGAATGGCAACGATTTGCTGCCCTCAGCAAGTAAGGTGACCAAGCATCCCAATTTGCCCGGACGGAGAGGGTTTCTGGGACTCGGTGCTTTAGGCATTAAAACTGGTACCATCCCTGGCAAATCAGGCCGAGTTGGCCACTCTGTAATGAGCCTAGCATCTACTGTCTTCTATGGGTCCTTGTCTTAGAAGTTTATGCCCCTTTCCACAGAGGAGAGTCCTTTACCCATGTCTTCATGTCCAAAACATAGAAGCTTCACATCTTTGAGCAAGGCCGGACTGCACTTTACCAAACCACGTGCTTCCTTTCCTACATAATCACAGAGTGGATCCAGGTTTTGAGAGGCGTGAAGGCTTATACAATCTGGGACCTTCTTTAAGAAAAATAGGCAGAATGCTGAATACAAAATATGCTGAGAGGGAATGTACAAAACAAGGGGCCCCAAGGGTGAGATTCATATAGCTTCACGATCAATCTGCCTTTGCATATAATAGCAATCAATGATTAATGTTTATTAAGTCACTTAATCCTCACAGCCTATGAGGAAAATGAGGTCATCAGTCCCATTTTACAGATCAGAAAATTGGGATCCAAGAAGGTTAGGTAACTTGCCCGGGGTCATCCAGCAACGTCCACTGCTCAACTTCCTTCTGCCAGAAATGGCCAATGGATAATGGGGGCAATGGCTCCGCCTCCCGCTGACGCAAAACTTACAAAACAAAATCACCTGGGCTAAGCAGCTCAACAAACCCAACTGGTTTAAAAATTAAATCCTTAAGAGCCAATCAAATTTTGTGGACCCCAAGAAGTTCTGGGTGGCAGGCAGCCCAGAAGAAGGTGAGTGCATGGGTGGCTCTCAGAGAAGGGATTTACCCTGCAAACATCACGCGTTTCTCTGGCTGATAATGGGAAGGCTGATGCATGCCTCGCTATGCATGGTGGTTTTACCTGGAAGTCTACCTTCCCCTGCTAACGGAAGGCAGTGGATTCTCCCAAGTGAGTCTGGGAGAAACTGCTTTCTTGCCTTGTTTTTTCAGCATGATGCTTTCCCCACTTTTCCCCCATCTCTCCTTTGAGCCCAGCCTGTGCCAGGCACACTGTGGGTATCCCTTGGTCCATAGTTTCGTAAGGAATCCACTGACCGAAAGCGGCAGACAGAAGACTAAGTGTGTGCCCTTTGCCACCAAACTCCTGGTCTTGGGGTCTTTGTCCTGTGATCTCGGATGAGTCACTTAACTTCCCGTGCCTCAGTTTCCCCATCAATATAATGAGGGAATTAACAGTATCTATCTCACTGGGTTGTTGTGAGGAGTAAGTAAGTAAATATATATACACTGATTCAAAAGGGCCTGGTGCAACACAACACTATAAATGTTAACTCTTTTCTTTTAATTTGTTTAATGTTTATTTATTTTGAAGGAGAGAGAAAGAGACAGAGCATGAATCCAAAGCAGGCTCCCGGCTCTGAGCTGTTACACAAAGCCCCAGGCAGGGCTGGAACTCCCAAGCCATGAGATCATGACCAGAACTGAAGTCAGAGACCTGAGCCACCCAGGCGCTGCAAATGTTAACTCTGAGTATCATCAAATTATTACTACTGGTAAGTGGGCACTTCTGGGCAGAAATCCCAACTAGGAGGAAGGGCAGCCAGCCACAGGTACAAGCCTACAGGTGGGACATTTGAATGGCCACTTCCGTTTAGAATCAGCAGATTGACTCTAAACAGACTCTAAACAGATAGCCTTGTTTAGAAAGTCTCCGTTCCCCAGCCATCTCAGAAGCGGGTCCTGGTCTGTCTGCAGGACACACGCTTGGCCTAGAAATGGCGCGTTAAATAGCGCCAGTTAGGCGTCACATCAATGGCTAATTAAAGTGGCATTAACCCTAATGGGCTGGGAAGCAGGACTCTCGCTTCGCCACTGTGGGTTTGCACAGGCTCGGCCGGGCGTCCCCCACCCTGGACTCGCACCTTGCGGGGAGTGGGGCCCTCGGGAGAGAGAAGCTGGGTGCAGGGCCAGAAGTGACGCAACGTCAGAATCTGCTTATTGTTCCCGACAAATAATAATATAATAAAGCCAGAAATGTGCTTGTACCAATCAGTCACAGGTGCTGATAATAGTTCACCTAATTACTTCATTATTTTTTGCCACTCCAGCGAGCAGTTTGTATTTATGTCCTGTATATGGTTCTATTACTACCACTTATTGTGACGATTCCAGCAATTCCGAGGAATCTCGGAGGGCCTGGACAAGTAGAATCTTGTTTTTCTTGATTTCCCCGGAGGGGAGGAGCTGTTGGGGGAGGGGGGAGGGGCTGGGGAGGAGGAGTTTGGAGGAAAGCATCAGCCTCCACCTACAATTGCTCATCTCAGATGAGTGTTGAAAGATGGGTGATTTTTTGAAACACTAGAATTTTAAAACAAAACAAACAAATCCTATCCTACGAGTTTCAAGACCAGCTGTGGTGAGGGACAGCTGTGGGCCTGCACCCATGACGACGGAAAAGTGCTTGGAGCCGGTCCCCGCATCATTAGGTGAGAAGCCCGTGGGGAAGCAGTCCTGGGGAGGGGGGAGGGGGGAGGGGGGGCGTGCTGTCCTAATGAATACAAGGCCACAAATGAAAGAAGTTGGTTTGGGAAAACATTGTGAATTTTAGTCACTCAAGCATCAGTAAATCTGCTGGAAGTCAGGGCTGGCTGTTTATAGCTTGTTAAGATGTTGATTGTTTACAAATTGCATGTTCCCTTTGAAAAAGTGAGCACCTCTCAGGGGCTTCTCATCACTCCTCACTTGCTGGGGCGCTTCCTGCCAGGGGACTCGGCGGCCTGTTGCACATCTAATTGGTGCACCCCTCCACTTTGAGGCCCTTTCTCTCCTCTGTTCCCTCTCTCCCGTACTCCTAGTTTACAAATCATTCTTAAACCCAGTCCCCAGGCCCTGGGCTCTGTACAACCTTCTATTTTCTTGTTATTTGCAGATACCTAGAGGAGCGAATGCTGACACTGGCTGGTCTCTCCACCCCTCCCCCCCTCAGGCCCCACTTCCTTGCAAAAGGGCTTCACGGACCTGATTGACACACCTCAGCTCATTTGCAAGGTCGGGAGCCAAAAGCAAGCAGAGAAAAAAGGCACAGTCCAAAGAAAAGTGACCAAGCCATTCGACAACTGGAGGGCGTGCGTCGTAATTCGTCCTTTCATGGTGACAGGGGCTGGTAACAGCCAGGAGAGGAACCCAGGGCCGCTGACCCCTATGTGCAAACTGCCTCACAGGAACTGCTTTTTCTGAGTTAAACCCATCCATTTATTTGCTCATTCAGCAGGTAATGGGCGGCTGGTCCACCACGGACAAGCCCTAGAGCTACACAGATGCATTTTGGAAAACCAGGGACCCCCAAGCACAGCCTTCAGCTCCTTGAAAGAGCCACAGGAGAGACGGAAGCAGGTGGAGTTCTCACCACACTCTGAGGTTTGCCGCTGAATTTCCTTCCCGAGATATTTTCCCTGTGCGGTCCTTGGGAGCCCACACCCCCTCTTCCGTGAGCAGAAACTGCCGATGCTGTCCAAAGCCAGCCAGCTGCACTTGGCTCTGGGAGGCAGGAACGGGGGAGGCGAGGGGGTTAATTTGTAAATTAACCTACTCAATAACGTGGGTCGTGGTGGGTGGGGGGGTGGGGGGGCAGGCTGACCTGTCCCTTTACAGTCCTGCTGCTGCCTGGCCTGAGGGCTGTTGTCCATGTGGGCTTTGGTAACAACTGTCACTCTTCAAACAGGAGCTTGGGTTGGGCCAGGTACTAAGAGCTGTAAATAAGCAACAGATCTCCATGACCATCACCCTAGTCCCCGGGTGGGGTGGGGGCGGATCCCAGGCAGAGCTTCTGACAGGTGATTTGCAGCCAGCACTGTGCTCAGAGGACCATTCCTCAGGAGCACATGAGGACTGGTAAAGTTACTCAGAGGAGACGTCACCACTGGCCGTCACCCCAGGGTCCCCTATGGGAAGTGTGTCACAGTGACGGTGGCCCAGCAGCAGGTGAGGAGTCCATCCTACGGTTCTTCTGGTGCCCTCTGCTGGGGCCTGCAGGGGTGGTGCAAGCTTACTTGGAGGGCAAAGGTTCTCGCTGTGTCTAGACATTTACATTGCCTTGTAGACACTTAGAGGGAAAAGCCTCATATACACAGTGTACATTTTCTGGGGCTGCTGTAACAAATCCTCACAAACCAGGTGTCTTGAAATAACAGAAACTTATTCTCCCAGGGATCCCGAGACTGAAAATCCAAAATCAATGTGTCAGTAGGCCCATGTTCCCTTTGAATGCTCTACGTGAGGATCCTCCCTTGCCCCTTCCCAGCTTCTAGTGGTTTCTGGAAATCCGTAGAGTTCTTTGGTTTTTAGACATGTCACTCTAATCTCTGCCTGTCGTCACATGGAGTTATGGGCTGAGTTGTGTCCCCTCAAAATTCATATGTTGAAACCCTACCCCCCAGTACCTCAAAATGTGATTGTACTTGGAGACAGAACCTGTCAAGAGGCAATCAGGTAAAAATGGGCCATCAGGGTGAGCTCTGGTCCAATATGACTTGAAAAGGAGATTATGACCAAAAAAAACATCACCCAAAGACGACCATACGAGGGCACAGCAAGAAGCCAGCCATCTGTAAACCAAGAAGAGAGACCACAGAAGAAACTGCCATCTGCCGACACCTTGATCTTGGACTTCCAGCTTCCAGAATTGTGAGAAAACAAACTTCTGTCGTGAAAGTCAGCCTGTCTATGATATTTTGCTGTGGCAGCCCTCGCAGGGTAATACACGTGGCTTCACCCTCCGACGTGTGCCTCTCTGCATCTCTTCGTATAAGGACACTAGTTACATTGGATTAAGAGTCCACCCTACTCCAGTGTGGCCTCATCTTAACTAATCGCCTTTGTAACAACATTACTTCCAAAGAAGTCAGCCTCTCAGGTTCCTGGAAGGATATGAACTTTGAGGAGAACACCATTCAATACAGTGCACTTTGCCAAAAAGAGTAGCTCGCCTTAACCCACTGTTCATGGTGACTGTTTTTTATGGGCCACCATTTTCTCTTCTTCCTGGAGGGAGGTCAAGGGACAATGCACACCATGATAGTGGTTTTGCAAAGGACAAGAGACTAGTAAGAACATCTATAAGGGCTGGGAGAACCAGTCTGAGAACTAAGCTAAGTCCTCCAACAGCCCATGCCCACCCACTAGCTGGGATGGCCCATGCTGCTTTGTCCAGCTCTGTC
This sequence comes from Proteles cristata cristata, assembly GCA_017311185.1. Lineage (NCBI taxonomy): Eukaryota > Metazoa > Chordata > Mammalia > Carnivora > Hyaenidae > Proteles > Proteles cristata. The sequence goes on along the minus strand of JAESUZ010003141.1, from coordinate 1,456,949 downwards.
CATCAGAAGCCTTGATAATCTGTGGTTATCTACACCTGTGATCTGTCACTGATTCCAATTTTTCCTGAGCTGTTTGCCAGGAAACAGAATATGAGATGTGAGGTTGAACAACTGGTTTGATTCCTTCCCATCAAAAAAAAAAAAAAAAAAAAAAAAAAGCCAGCTCTTCTCAAGGATGGTGGGGCTGGGGGTGGGGGTTGTTTACATAGGTGTCTCTCGCTCCTATTTATTAGAAGGAATGAGAATTTGGTGGTCCTCAGTCTTGGCCACCTGGAGTGGAATCACCTGGAGATTTTTAAACAAATACTGATTCCTGGATTCCCCCCAGGGATGTTGATTGAATTGATCTGGGACAGGTCTAGGCATTAGACCATTTAACAGGTCCCTAGATCATCCTAATGTGCAGCCCTGGCTGGGCAGTACCTGCTTTAATATGTCCAGAGTCCTGAGTTAGCAGGTAAATGGAATCGAGGTGAGCTTCAGATCATGTACTCCAAGTCCCTGACAAAAGAGACCAGGAAACCGGCACCTGACTGCCCAAGCAGAGAACCCAGGGGACAGAGATGAAAACCCAGCATTGGCTGAGGCTCCCATCAGCCCCTGGCTTCTCTCAAAGTTTTCATTTCCTTGCTGCAAATTAACATATTTAATGATTTCAATCTATCCTGCTGATCTGCCTTTTCATGAGGTCTGCAGGCTTTTCTTGACCTGGTATTCCTGACCTAGATATCTTTTTTCATCTACATTTGAATATGGGCATCAGTCTCCCTATTGCTTTGGTGCCTGATCTAATTGGCTTCACATGGAGAAAAGCCTCACAACAGGGTCCTAGCCAGCCTTCAGTTTGGGTTGTCACAAGTCACCGGGGGCCCCAGGTAAGAACATAGGCCTGGTTTTCAGCACACTACCCTACTCCGCAGACATCCACGAAAAGCCCATGTTCTCCTCACGACCTCCACTGGCAATCTGTTTATAAGTTCGAGGCTCAGCTGGCTAACAATTACAGCCATACAACGCCTCATTTTTCCCATCCAGACTTTTCAACTGTCTGCTTTACCTCTACAGACTGAAAAGGTGTGATTTGCTTTTATATGCTCATAATTTGTTGCTTCAGGTCTTTTGTGTTGGCTTAATATTAGAGAGCAAGAAAATGGGAAGAATAATTAAAAAGATGGTGTTCAATTCAGTGGGGATGAGGAAGTCAAGGGTCATCTTTGTTGAAACTGGGAAAGAAAAGTGGCTTTCATGTCCCCAATAAGACAATTTTACAAAGTGTATTTTTCTTAGATTTTATTATAGCTTCTTTCTTTCTTTATTTATTTTGGAACATTTCACACTATCTTCTTGTTCCTTTGGAAACAGGGTCTTTGGCTCTCTTCTCGCCGTCGCTGCCTCTGACTCTTTCTCTCCTCTCCTTGGGAAGCGCCCATATTCCTTGAAGAATCCTGACTCTTACAAGGTATGTTTTCCTACAAATGATTTTCATACAATTTATTGCCAAGTCTTCAAGGGTAAGAAAAGACTATACTTTTGCTGTAGTTCTCGAAGGAATTTCACGGAGATCCATGGTTGCAAATCACCCACTTAAAATAATGAAAGCCCAACCTAAGTGGTTCCTCGCTGGGGGTGCAACACTCTTCTGCTTATTGGAAGGCCTGGGGCACCCGGGGTGCTTGGACCTGCCTGCTGGGATAGGAGGAATTAATTAAATTACCTTGCATTTAGTGTTAATTTTGTCCCAGGCTTGTCAGAGAATAGACAAGCCTAGACTTGACTGGAAGCATCAGCCTGGGCCTGAACAGGGTCTCCTCTCCTGGGTTGTCCTATTGTCAGATTAATTGAGTTGACATCCTGGTTGCGATCAGTTACAAACATGGTTCCAATATTATTTCAACAGGTGTCAACTTGGGGGCTGTGGCCAAACTCACACCACCAGCTAAAGGAGAATGACAGTTTGGCCACCCAGGGTCTGACGTGACTGTGTCTTATCCAGCTGGGGAAAGGGAAGGGAAGGGAGGGGAAGATTGGGGATGTTTCTGAAGAACCATCACTTGCAAGAGAATTTAAAACTCAGATAGGTTAAGAGGTCAATTTGGCACACACTTGATCTGGGTTGAGCTTGCAGCAGGGAAGTCTTTTGGTGATATAAGGATGTATTGAAGATCTTCCTACATTAGCAGTGAACGCTTTTGATTACTGATTAAAATTTGCATCCGGAAGTGGTTTGTAAAAAGTCCTAATTAGCATGAAATTATATTTCCCTGTAATGTTGTGGTCCCCAATCCATACAGACCAGACCTGTAAGGCTGTAACTCTTTAGGAAAGGAAAGTGTTTGGATCATCCAGGCCCTCCAATTGCTAAGACCTGGACTCAGTGGTATTTCCCACCCTCACTCCCAAGTCCTGAAAGGCACTTCTCATTCAAATGAGAAAGCATCCAGGGCGCCTGAGTGGCTCAGTCAGTTAAGTGTCCCACTTCGGCTCAGGTCATGATCTCATGGTTCATGAGTCCGAGCTCAGAGTCAGGCTCTGTGCTGACACCTTCGAGTCTGGAGCCTGTTTCAGATTCTGTGTCTCCCTCTCTCTCTCTGCCCCTCCCCTACTTGCACTGTCTCTCAAAAATGAATAAATGTTAAAAAAAAATTTTAAAAACAAAAAGAAATGAGAAAGCATGCTCACTCAAATGTAAAAGACTTTCAAGGTTCTTTCCCCTTATTTTAGACAACCAAACACAAGGCATGACGCAATGAAAGTACCATAGACCTTTGAACCATGTGGGGGTTAGGAGCACTGACCCGACCCCCTGCACAGCCAAAAATCCGTGTAGAACTTTTCTTCCCCCAAAATTTAACTACTAAGGCCAACTGTCGACTGGAAGCCTTACAAATAACATAAACAATTAACATGTATTTTGCATGTTATATGCATTATATTCTATAGTCTTACAATAAAGTAAGCCAGAGAAAAGAAACTGTTATTAAGAAATCATAAGGAAGAGAAAATACTGTATTTATACGTGGAGGCCCCCACACTCTGGAAGAACATCTGCCATTTGCAGTCATTACTGAATCCAACAATGCCGGCTCCTCACTGTGAGAACGAGTAGAATGAGTGTCTGCCCTTTGGAAATTCAACACGAACCAAGCATTTTCACATACTGGTTGGTATAGTTTCCACACATTAGTTTTCCAGTAAGTCCTGTCCTGCACAAAGGTCTCTGCAGGGGTGCAAATCAAAGCATGTTTTCTGTTCCCTGATAAGCCCGGGACAAGGTTAACATGAAGTATAGGGGGATTGTTTAACTCTTCGTATCTGACAACAATCCATGACGACGATAGGGCTGTCACAGAATCCCCTGGGAGTGACAGGTCTTGAATCGTCCACAGAGATGCACAGAGAGCAGTATGTGTGAGAGCCTGCGTGTCATACAAGGGACTTCAGAGCCAGTGTGCGTTCTCTGTCTAGCCTCAGCCGAAAGGCCTTGAGTACACACAGCCGGCCCATCAGTAGAAAACATGTGCAGTGGGCATTCTCCCGAGGCCCTAAGCAATGAGCCAGAAACTCCAGTGCCCTGGCCACCACCGCCTGCCTGCCCTGGGTCTCCGCACCAGCCGGCTGCAGCCACCACAAGCCCAGGGCAGCCAGCAGCAGGTGACAGGGAGGGGAAGGGAGTGGGTGTGGCTGGGGTGAGTAAATCACCAGCCCACACCTACCCTCCCCACACCCCCACTGACGTCTCAGCAATCAGTCTGCCAATGAGCAAGCAATGATGGCCAAACACCTGGCTTTGCTATAACTTAACACGCCTGCCACAGGCGCTCTGGACACGCAGAGTCACATGTCGGGTGGAGGGGGGGTAACCAGCTGAAAATGTATCTATTCATCATCGTAAGACAAGGGGAAATCAGGACATGGTCCCTAACATTTGGAAGAGCTAAAGTGGGGCCCAGGTCTTCAGAAACAAAATGCCATTATATACAAAGACTGAAGGGTGACAGGTGGCCCCATTAGGGGAGAATTCACAAAGCTTCATTTCTGATAATTACCTGGAGACTGAAATATAATGATCCCATTTATGCCATCAGCAAGACATGTCACGGTCTTGTAAGAAGAATGAGCCTCCACCCTTTGGAGATTCAACATGAACTGAGCATTTTCACATACTGTTTGGTATAGTTTCCACATGTTAATTGTCCAATAAGTAACTTCCTGAACAAGGATCCTTTTCCTTCCAAGCGTTGGAGCTGATGTGAGGCCTCTGAGTAAGTGGAAATCAAAGCATGTTTTCTATTACCTGATAAGCCAAGGACAAAATTAACATAAAATGTAATGAGGTTGTTTAACTTTTCTTATCTCACTGATTAAGTAAATCTAAGATGGAAATAGAATCATCACAAAATACCCTGGTAGAGAAAAGTCTTGAAGTAATAATCTATGTTTCCTGGCTAATGAGTATAGACCTTTAGAATTAACATCATCTCCTATGTAAACTGCATATTATTTATACATATAAAATTACACATTCATGCTGTAAATATTATATCCATATATATAGATATGGATATAGACATAGATAGATAGATAGATAGATAGATAGATAGATAGATAGATAGATAGATAGATGATAGGCAATAAAATATTAGAATTCTATTCTTAAATATCCTGGAGTCAGTTGTTTATAATCAAATTATTTTCTGGCACTTTATCATTTATAAATGTGTGTGTTTGGGTAAGATTTTTAACTCCTTTAATTGGGTATTTCATTGTATGCCATGCAATCCCCAGCCCCTCTGGAATTAACAAGAAGACAAATGAGCGAGTGAATGAATGAATGGACCATAGGTGCTACCCACTGCTAATTACTCTCCTGGGAGGGGACAGTCTCAGTTTTGAGAGGCCTCTTCCAGATAGTTAAGTTCACACCCCACCTCCTTCCATCTCCCTGTTCTAGATTGATATGTAGACATTTTCCAAGGCAGAATATGTCTTAGAGAAAGCACTATTTGAAAAGTATTTAATGATATTCCCTAAGATACTTGGCCAAATACAACTGAATCTTTAGAACGCAAAGAGAAAACAAAATTATTTACTCATTCAGTATTTATTAGTTTGGAAACAAGGACACGGGACCTGCGTGCAACGAAGAGCTGATGTTTGCTTTGTCACGGTATCTGCTCATGCCCCTTCAGAACACAAGAAGGAGAGGCTTACAGTCTCCGAGCTAATGTTGGCTCTTTGCCACACAATTTCTTATGTTTTAGGGAGGAATTAATTCTGATCATTGATGCTGGTACAACATGGACCTGAAATGATTTATACGTTTCCTGTCTCCGTACAGGCATCTCTAAAGGTATCCTCACCCATTGCTGCCAAATCCTGGGGAATGTCAGGTACAAAGGAGATCAGAGGGCTGGGGACAGCCCCAAGATGCAGTTTCGGTACAGGCTGTGAGTGAGACCAAGGAGCCCGAAATGGGGCTTCTGGCTGTGAGAGCCTATGGTTGTGTGGTTGTGTCGATCCGAACAGAGCACCTGTCTGCCCAAGTACCAACCACACTGGCTTTCACTCCACTGCCCCTGCAGATTTTGAATGAATGCTTTAGGATTTTCCTTTCAGAAGGCAAAGACCTCTAACACAGGTAGACTTTGAGCTGTTACACTTTGTTTATGAGGTAAGACCTAACTAAGACTAACTAATGATGAGGATGAATAATAGGGCATGGAGCAAAGCAGAGAGAGAGAGCAGAGACTCAGAGACCTGTATATATTGAACACCTACTATGCGCCGGGCACTGTGCTAGACCCTGTAACTATTTATTGTTTCTAAATGGCTACAAGAACATTGTGAGGTGGATATAATTATCCCGGCTTACAGATAAGGAAATTGAGGCTTAAAGAGAGTAACTTGTTGCCACTCACATGTCTGGAATTAGGAGTGCTGGTCTTCCCACCTGATAGTACCCGACACGGTGTATATTCCTTCCGTTCCCCCATGCGGATGCTCCAAAGGCGCACTTTACATTCCCACCTGTGATCCAAACTGGGTCCCCTCCCCCTCCCGGCCTCCTTTGGAGGAGCCACGACTGGGAGATGTCCAGCAATGACCCCAAGAGAAAGACAGGTGCTACATTTCTCCCCCCACCTCTCCATCTACCACTCCAAAATGACCGTGTAAGATACAACATAAGTAAAAGATAGTGTGAGAGCTTGCGAAGCAAGCACAACCTCAAAGCAAGACCTCTGGAATCAACTTCTAACCAGATTGCCAACTTTAACCCCTGTTCTATGGGAAACTCAAAGACTTCCTTGACCTACAAAATTATATGTTAATCTCTCTCAGGCTGAATGCCCCCTGAGAATAAGAATTGTGTCTGCTCAACTTTGTGTTGCATGTGATGAGGCCATGCTTAGTACCTGGCCTATACTGATTTCTCAGTAAATATTGGTAAAATGAGTGAACGAAGACAAATCTGTACCTCTTGCAGCCTTAGGCCAAAAAAGCCTGAAATCAGTCACTGTGGGTTTTCCAGGGCCCTCCCCTGTAGATCCTGTCCCCAAGGAAAGAAATGTCCCTGCCTATTTCTGATAGCTTCTAGAACATTCTGTACCCACCTGAGCCAAGCAAACAAGGCCCGTGACACCCTTAGGACACCAATGAACCGTCAGAGTACAACAAGTTTAATGTTCCCCCGATTAAAAAAAAAAAAGACAAGTACGGCCCCAAAGATAGTTGATATCCAATGTGTGTGTTAACTGAACTGCTGATTCTAGAGACGTGGTGAGAGCATTTCTCTTGCTCTCAAGAAAGGTCCTGGAAAAGGAACTCCAAGAAGCCCCAAAGGCCTAAGACTAAGGGAGTTGTGCATAATTTATTGCTTCTCTAAGAGCTGTCTTGGACAGACTGAAGTCATTAGCTGCGCAGACTTAGGCGGGAGGAACCTCTAAGGTACCTGGTACAGTGAGTCCGGAGAGGGCAAGTGAGTCCGGCATGGGCGGCTCCTAAATCTCTACACTAAAATTACTAGGGCAGAAAAACTCCGCACTCTCAGTGCCGTCCTTCCCCCCCACCTCCTAGGAGCAACGTGTGCCCTTAAAAAAAAAAAAAAAAAAAAAAGTGACACAGATAAAAATCAAATCCATTTACTGCACTGTCTTTTCAAGAGTTGTAAAAGAAAGGCCTTGATCATCCCCTGAATTAGATCTGTGATTTTTTTGAATGACATGTATAATAATTAGACTGTGAAGGTGTGCCGTTAATCCATTTAAAGGTGTAAAGAAGTCCAGTTAATGAACATTAGAGTCACATTAGACTTGGAAACATCCAACTCTTTTGTTGAATAAAAAGAAGTTCAATGAGATTAACTTCTCTTAGTTGGTTTTAAAGAATAATCAAACATGTCTCCCTGTGATAGTGTACTGTGCCTTCTCTCATGGATTCTGCATACCAATGTCTGCCAGCCCGGAAGGGTAAGCATAAGGCCACCGGACCTCACATTTCAGTTAAATAATTACAAATTAAAGAGGATCACTCCTACTTTCTATACTCACTATAAAGTGATAAGAGGCTGAACTCCTTGAACTCGTAATTATGTAACAGAAATGTTAATCTTCTGGCTTGGCATTCTCTCCTGCTGCATTAAATGTATTCTTACAATTATCAAGTTTACCACTTGACACATAGATATTTCTACTGGGAGCCCGAGTAATGCTTGATCCTATCAGATTGTGACCACAAATAGGGTAATGGATTCTGTTTTCCAATCTCATGCTGTTTCACATCTCCGGTTGAGGCTGGCCATGATGCCCGCTTAGCTGGCGTAAGTGGACAGGTGCTCTCTGTTCTGACTTAGAGTGGATCACAATCCAGATGTCCTCGCTAACTCCTGGGGCTATTTAAAGGAGCCATTTTAAAGCAGAAATGGAGAAGTTGGGAATAATCCCAAATTCGATGAAAAACAAAACGCCGAATCCCAGTTGCTAGACTGGCTGTATTCTTTCTGCGGAGAATTCCCATTGTGGGCCTGGAATTTATCCAGAAGATGAGATTGGTCAGATTTAATCTACTAATTAGTTTCTTCTCCCTCGGGCATCTGACTGACTACCCTCTTTTTAGCTCGGGACTATATTTTACCTTATACATTTGCTCTGTCTCTTATCTATAGTTGTTAAGGACTTAAAAACAGACAAACAAATGATTGAGACGTACAACACTCTGCATCAGATTTCAGAAGGTGAAGGGTGTAGATTTCCTCTTACGAAGGAAAAGAAAGCTTCAATAGGAAGGAAGGACAAGTGTAAGAAGCGCTGGTGTAAACGTGAAATTAGAGAGTTGGCTTTGGGAAGAGCATGTCAGCTGCATCCTGTCCCCCCCGCTTCGTGCCTAATGCCTCCCACTAACCAGTGACAGTGATGGATGACTGCGAAGATTGTCTAAGCCAAACTGCTAACCAGCACTGTGTTAGATCTTTTTGTAGTTTAGGAAACAAAGCTGATAAGATCAAGAGGCAACGTAATCCTGGCTAATGTAGTGTGATCTGTCTTGGATAGCGCAGTTGGCCATGAGGCAGACACCGTGCCTTAAACCAGCCATGGTATTTCATTTGTAAAATTGGAAAGGAAAGCATAATGCAGTTTAAAAGAAGGTTGGTTTAAAATAACAGTGATAATAATAATCTGATGGGCCTTCCTGATCTGCTGAGACTAACTCAGAATTCAAACCCGGAGACGGGGACCCAGGCATCAATGTAGTTTCACTTTTCCCTTCTGTCTTGCTCTGGCTCACTTAAAATCCTCAGAGACGAACATCCAAGGGGGGACAAAACGGCAAACGTTGTTCCCAAAAGTCACCATTAGATCATTGCCCTTCACCAGCCTCCAAACAGGACCAAGGGGAATTCTGCCTCGGGCCTTCCAACGCCCTTGCAAAGGAGGTAGAGGAACACTACATCTTGTTATTCATTGCTATTGCTTTTCTTTGTCCTGAGGTTCTGTTTATAGCACATAAGATTCGTACCAGGTAAGACAAAAGGGCAAGAGTTCAGTCTCTAAGTGAGATGAAAAAGGGCAAAAGCAGAGGGAAACTTGGTGGATACAATTCTGGAACTGATTGTCTGAGGGTAAAAGATGACGTGTTCTTTTCTGGTCCCTGTCTGGGTGTTTCGTGTGTAGAAACTGATTGAGAGGTCTAAGTCGCCCTAGAGATATTCATCATGGATGAAACTCACTAATACCACCAAAGTTCGGAGCTATTCAGTAACTGCTTTAATCAGCCTGAAGGTTGAAATTACACTTCGGTGAAGAATACCTACAAGATCTTCGGGGCGGGGGTGGGGAGGAGGGCAGGAGGCATACAAGGTAGTATCCATTCATATGCAGAAAAAGTGTCAAAATGGTTTTACTGCAGAAAGCTCCTAGAGCGACATGTCTCTCTCCCCACTTTCCTTGAAAGGATCATTTAAATGTGAATACATTTTTGGGGGGTTAGGTTATTAGATCTTGTTCAGATTTCAGATTGCACAAATAATTATAATACTTGGGTCCGATTAAAAGCCACTCTAGACGTTCTTCGACTGGATAAAAACGTTATGAAAATTAAACAAATACGGAGGAGAGTAAAAATAGTTTGTCAATGTGCTTGCCCAGAGATAATTACCATTGCTTATAAATACATGTTGGAGGTTTGCTTGAATACGTTTTTGTGAAAAAGAGAAAAGTTATTATCTTGAAAGGAACTAAGTAGCGCCTAGAAATCGCTATCATGGTCTGGAGTGAACTAATCACTTTATCCTCATCTCTGAACACATTTATCCACCTCCTAATTCTTCACCTAATTAGAGGGAAATGCAGAGCCGTCCTGGTCAGGGAGGTAGGGATTTGGGTTAAGAAAACACTTGTATTTGGAACCCCCTACCTCCCCTGGTCAGTGTGAAAGATTCTCAAAGAATCTCCCAGCCTAGCTAATCCATGACCCTCAGCAGGAAGGAAGTGTTAACAATTTAGTTTAAAACTCACACTCTCAGACAAATGCATCAAAAACGGCTTTTCTCCTTTGATTTGTAGGTATTAGTTGTTTTTCCAGGCCCCATTAAGGACTCTTCATCCTGTAGGGAAAGGGGCATTAAGCCTTAGCAAGTTAGAGCTGTTCCCAGCTCTGTGTTATTCAAAGGCAATTTACACTAATTATTCGAGTCCACAGAGCTACCCATATTAGCGGAATGAACCATCTCAGCAGGTAAAAGTACTTTTGAAATGTTAATTTATTACTAAGGTATAAAAAATTCCTTGAATTAAAGTAAAGAAAAAATAATAGGCATTCTAAAGGATGAGACTGAGACGTTCTGTAACCCCCCTTTTTTTTTTATTTTCACTGGCTCTTGCGTAATTACGGGTCTTTTAAAAACTCAAGTTGTCAAGGCAAATGGCAATGCATTCTCTGACATTATGGTTAATACAAAGCTCTAGCCTCGTTCGGTGCATTTTTCTGTCCACTTTTCCAAGGGAAGCCAGATGAATCCCCTGGCCAGGCCGCATTCAGAAGCAGCGATGTGATTTTATGCCTCACAAAATCTGCTCATGGGTGTGGATTGCTGTTTCTCAGTCATTGACATTTTCAATAGCTTCTTTCATATTCCATTGCTTGTTCCAGAACAGTCTCCCTGGTCTGGAAGAAGAGGCAGGGCAGCATCAACAATTTCTCTGGTAGCATTTGTGAATCCATCCAACAAGGACACACTATGTGCCAGAGGCTCCCTGTCTTTATCTTCCAGGGTGTCCCAGGCACAAAAACATCTTATCATCGTCAGAGGCTCGAGCTTGCCTTCTGGCTCCATCTCTCTCCCCTTCCCTGTGAGTGGGTGAGAGAATGAGGAAGGAGAAGAAGGTTCAGAAGTTAGACTGCACAACTGGGAGAAAACTTGTCAGAAAAGACCCAACAGCCGGGCTCTTTCCATTACAGGAAGTGCCAACAGCGACCCCTCCTGGTGACCTAAACGAGTCACAGCATACAGTTTATTGTCCACTGGAAAGATTTTCATGTCTGTCTTTCATTCATTCATTCCACAAGCATTTATACACAAATGTATGAGAAATAATCTCTGCTCCCTGGCCACTTGGAACACAGTAAGGGTGATACACTTGAGAGGCTGTAACTGAGATATGAGAAGGGGGTGGTGGTCCCCACCCAAGAGAGATCCATGCTGTCCAACAAATAGAGGAGACTGTTTACAAAAGTAAAATAAAGATGCACTGAGCGGTAGGGAAAGAGAATCCAAAACTGAACAGATAGGAGGCCCTGAGGGACACACGGCACAGCGTATTCAGGGCCTTCCAAGTTGGGTGGGAAAATGGATGGTTGGAAAGGATGGAAAGGAGTAGGAGACAAGACTCACAAGGCACGCAAGGGCCCTCCACTCAAACTGTCCTGGACAATGTGGTGCATCTTCTCAAAGACTACAGGTCTCCAGACTTTCCCGGTCAGTTATCCCCAGCCCTAAAAAAAAAAAAAAAAAAGATTTGATCATCCCCGGTATATGTATATTTATGGTTACACACAGGTACTGATTTCAATCCATCCTAATAAGTACTAGCTATGCTTATATTATTTCTTTTGGATCAAAACATGTTACTCTAGTATTTTCTTTCCTCATCCCCATAGTGTGGACAGTGTCAAATGTACCAACATCGATGGGCCCGTGGACACCCGAGGCCTGCCCCAGAGATGCTCCTGTCCATCTCAGTAAGGCATATGTGCATCCACTTCCCTAATGCAACCAGAAGCTTGATCCCTTGCCGAGAGTTCTGACCTAACCAGGTCAGAAGCAGGGGAAGTACAATTACAGCAGGAGCCTGTACAGCCTCTGGATCTGCATGAGCACAGACGTGCTCTTAGCCTCCTACGAGGGAAACGGAGCCCTGCACTTCCTACCATATCTACCCCCTGTCTTGGAGCGCTGCATTCATGACCCATAAATCAGCACACCAGGGAACACGTGTCCTAGGTCCTAGAGTCTAGAACACGTCCAGAAACACACGAGGGCACCCATGGGTCAAGTCTAACCTAAAATCATAACAAAAACAGTTTCAGCATGAATGAAAAATAGATAGGCCCCCGTGGAGCTGGAAAGTAATTTCTGAATTTGAAATATCTGTTAAATGCAGTTTTGCTTAGATTCTTTACAAATCCCCCAAGGACACACACCTTAATTTTAACTGCAACCCAAGCAGTTCTAGAGTGGTTAGGAACCCATGTTGGATGCCCACAAGAGACACAGTAGAGCAGCTGCTGCTACGAGCCATGAATCATAGTAACAGTGCTCTTTACAAAGCTTTGCCCAGGAACTAGGATTGGCTCTTAGGTCACTGGGAATCGTGTGCTCCTTTAGACTCTAGAAACGGCCGACGGAGTCAGGACATCTCATGCCGCCACATCCATCCATCTACCCAACTAATGTTTATTGCTATTGAATAGGTACAGTCTGTCAGACATTCACACAGGGCATTTATAGTGATAATAGGAAGGAATATATGTCACCTGGTGTTTAAATGGTACTGGGCAGATGGCAGAAGGAGATGGAGCATCTAAAATGATTGTACAGAAGGACTGTACTTCAATAGAAACTTCATTACCGGTCAGCTCTCTCTTCACATCAGGTGTTCAAAATGTCTTCTGTTTTTTATTTTGTTATGTTTATTTTGAGAGAGAGAGCACACACAGTCGGGGAGGGGCAGAGAGAAGGAGAGCTAGAATTCTAAGCAGGCTCCGCACGATCAGTGCAGAGCCTGATGCAGGGCTCAATCTCACGAACTGTGAGATCATGACCTGAGCTGAGATCAAGAGTCGGATGCTTATAACCGACTGTGCCACTCAGTTGCCTCAAAATGCCTTTTTAAATCTAATAGTCACATTATGTCCATCATTATGTCCATTTCTACTTGGAGAATATGGTAAAAAAAAAAATCTCATTTATTTGGAAATGTTAATAACCCAGATGCTCTCTGAGCTAGCTCTACTTTTTTTTTTTTTTAAGAAATGTGTTCTATTTTATAGATAGTGGAACTGAATCATGTATAAATAAGGACGTAGGGTTTAAGAAGAACGTGAAATGCTTAGAGAACAAATCACTTCCCATAGTTTCATCATACACCTTTGCCTGCAAATAAAGGATTTGAAATCACAAACCAGTTGATTTAATCAAGTACCCTAAAGACCTTTAGACACAGCCCAGCGTTAATTACAGAACGTCCATAGAAATAAGAATAGTACATTCCCATAAAAAATTTCTATGGTTCAAAGTATTCACTAGTTAATCTGGCTGCCCCCGTGCCACCACCATCATTTAGTGTGAATTAATGAGGATAGCTCCACTAATGAAAGCCAAGACTTTTCTTCATTCTGATGAGACAATACAGTCATGGGGAAGAGCTCTGTAAAATCACTTCCACCGCATATGCTGAGACGCTGAAGTTCTAAAGGTGACAGTGCCTGGCTCAAGGCTTATGATCAGAAGGGGGTGAAATTAAGTTAGAACCGAGAGGTTTTTTTACTTTAAAAAGCATAAAGAAGCAGCACTTCTTTTTAAAATTGAAAGACATATTGAAAGATGTACCGTGAAATTAAAGCCTTGAAAATCTTTAAGCAATCTTTCATTATCTTTGGACCCGTGCAAAAATCGAAGCCTGGCATCTGCAAGAAACAAAACATATGTACACAAAATATATTGCCTGTTGCCAAAGCTTGTGTTTATACCATGCATTTTATATATGTAATACCTATCTGGATACCTTTAAGATGGCTTTGAGTGGTAACTGCATAGGTTTTCTATGAAACTGGAAATACTGACTTTTGTGTCTTGAAACTTCAGGCATATAGAAAGGCAACACAATTCAGTGAAAAACAGCACTAGGCTTGAAGTCTGGAGGCTCAGGCCCCCCAGACTCAGTTCCATCCCCAGGCACTAAGGTGACTACAGGCAAATCTCCGTAGCCCAGCTGGAAAAGAAAGGTTTGATTGGCTTGGCCTCCGAGGGCTTTGTCAGTGGTAAAATCATCAAACTCCGTATAGGAAGTATTTGATATAGCCTTCAGAGAGGAAAGCTGTGTATGAAAGGGAGTATTTCCAAAAATAGACATACAAAGGTTTTTAGATGAAAGAGGGATAAACAGTTTTGTTACAAGCACATAGACACACACATAAACACGTGCAGGCCTCTACAGTGTACATTTTGTGGGACATAGCAGTGTTTTCCCCCAGTTGAATAAAATGGGCCTTTGCCGGCATTCAGATCACATTGCATTTGTGCATCCTGCACAAGGCTGTTGGCTCTCGACAGCCCTTAATTCTAATTAATCCAAGTCCAGCCGAAGCCGTGGGTGGAGGAAGAAAGACTAGAAATGAAGAAAGAAAATGAGACGTTAGCACGAATGCCTATCACATTGTGAATATCTATTCATCTGCATAGTATTAATGATAGCGAATATGCAAACAGATGTTTCTCTCATTAAATTGTATATGCAAATACTACTGGTAGGAGTGGTAATGTTGTCTCAGGGTTGAGAGATCGTTGAGGGTAATTAAAGGTTAATCCAGTTTTCAGTTCACAGACTATTCGACAAGAGTGGTTGTAAAGAAAAATTGTCACTTAACCTTCAATTCATTACCAATGGCACATGGATTTTCGACTAAAATAACATAAACATAAGTGCTAATCATCACTCACTCCCTCCACCACCTCTGCAGTGGCTGATCACCAGCAACCACGGACCAAGACGTGTGAGTTGAGCAAGGTTGAGTGCCGTTGTGAGAGGTATTAATAAGGAAAACTGTATTCCCTGAAAAAGTGTGTAGAACCTATCCAGAGTTATAACCCCTAGCTTTTAATTTAAAAAATCTGAAGTACCTTACATCATGACCTCTTGAATAGAATTAAAAACATCATTCTGAGGTACTGCACGTGGGCTATTGGTCAATGAGTTGACCGATCTTAACCAGGTCTCACTCCTTTTTTACTGAGTGAACTGAAAAGGATAAATGGTTTGGAACTTTTTCTTTTCACAGAAATGTGTAACTTGTCAGCTGGGATATTTTCACTTCCTCTTTTGAGGAAGGGGGAAAATTGAGCAGTTAGGGTCAGGGAGTTCCACACCGACAGGTCTGTGAGAAGAAATGCCGGGTCCGTTATAAGCCACATATCTGCAGGAAGACTTGAAGAAAAGCAGAGGGAGAAGAGGCTTCCCTGTGGAATAATAAAGAGGATTTCTTTTCTGATCAATAGTTACAAAGGGCTTGCCTTTGGTTTAGTGGGAATTGGGGTTCTGAAAGGGTAATCTCCTCTCCCCTTTACTTCTTTAGTCCTTGATTCTACGAAAAGTGCACAGCTATTCACTCGGTGGCATAAAGACCCACGCAAAGCTAGCATGCTGAGTACCTGAGGCCTCTGCTCCGGAAAATTAAGTGTGCGCTGAGTGTTCAAAACGCCAATCAAAATGAAATCAAAAGTTGCATGGGCAGACAGATCCCTACCATTTAATCCTCATTATGCATTGAGGATTTTTAGTTAAACCCAAATTTAATTTTAGTTCTTATGCCACTGGAAAACCAAAGCTCCTTTCAAAGTTGCAATCCTACATTAAATCTAAATCAAATCTTGTATATAAAACTAAAAGGTCTTTTTTTTTTCTTTCTGGTCCCCCTTTCTCATAGGAAACAGTGCTTGTTTAAGATATTAACAGCTGCACTGGGAAAAAATGTATTTCTCAACAAAATAGGCTATGCTTTATTTGCCCAAAGCATCTTCTTCATAAAATTTTAACAACATCTGCTTATTGACAAACCCAAAACAGAAGGTAGCTTACCATGATTCCAAAGGGATCCAATCCAGTTTTGTTTGTTTGGGTCTGTACAACGCCAAACGATTTCACTTCTTTCCCCTCACTCTATCATTAATTTTTTTTAAGATTTTATTTTTAAGTAATCTCTACATCCAGCTTGCTTTAACTCACATCCCCAAGATCAAGGGTCACACGTTCTACCAACTGAGCTAGCCAGATGTCCCTCTACTTCATTTACTGATTTTTTGTCTTCTCACTTTTTTTTTTCCATCTTTGCCAAACTATTTGGTAGGTCTGCCAAGTTGAGAACAGCAAAAGGGACCTGACCAAATCCTTTTCTGGGTTAGCTAGGTCTCTCTTAGCAGGAAGTCAGAGCTTAGGGTGAAAGGGCAAATACCTGAGTGATTAGTACGTGATATATGCATTTTCCCCTGGGTGGGTACTAAAAGGGCTGCCCTCTTGGAGCTAATTCTAGGCAACATTTGGAGATCTCCAGTTCTACTCTCAGGAGACTCTTTTGAAATAACATGGCCTCGTGCTTTGCTATTTGTTAAGTAATTGAAAGATAATGGCAATTATTACATATTAAGAAGGTGCCGAATTCCCCCAGCACCAAGCAGCCCCCACTAATAGTGTACTGCTCAAAATAGCAGGTAGGTGATGTTGACATTGAACCTGGGGAGCTAGACTTTGATTAGAAAGCTTTCATCAGGGCCAGATGGTTTATTTTGCTAAATGCAGTGGAAATGCACACACACCCAGTATGGAGGCTTTTGATTCTAAGTGATTCCTGGCCCCTCTCCCTGCCTGCCTCCTCTCCCCACCCCCCATGCCCTGAAATTCAAGGGCTGCCTGGGGGTTGATTTAGGCCACACCAATGACCTGAACTTCCTTCTGACTCATCTTGTTGGCGTGTTGGCTTAGCTTTGGCTCTGGCTTGATAGAGCACAATGAATCTACATCTGGAGGTCAACTGGGCAGAACCATGACGACAAGCAAGAAATCTAGAACAACCCAAAGGAAGTGGCTGGCTGGGCTCTCTCAGGCTAGTGTGGTAGGAGACACTGTGAACAGCGGCCACGGTGCCTTCAGAAAAGCCATTCAACTGATCTGAACTTCAATACCTTCTTTTGCAAGATAGGAAAGCAATAGTACTGGCTCATAGGACAGCTGAGACGATTCAGTATCATAAATACAAGATGCACTAAGCATCCATGACCAAGCAAGCAAAAGTGATGGTGATCATTGAGACTAAAACATCAAGCTGAGACAGCGGTATTCTGGGCCCCCTTGGAACATACCCGCTCAGAGGAAGTCTCCAGGTGTCCTGAACGTGGCCACTGCTTAATCTCTGTGGAAGAGGGTTGGGTTTCTGTCACTCAGAGAAATTCGCTGAATACCTCATCAGATTTTAGGGGCAGCCCCAAATATCTCTTTTTTTTTTTCTTTTTTTTTTCCAAATATCTCTTTTAACAGCTCCCTACAGTGCTTGTCCTGGCCTCCTTTGGGCCACTGAGTTAAATGAAGAGATTAGCCTCTGCAAGTAAGTCAGATCTGTAAGTGGAATCATGGGATGTTGCATTCAAGCCCGTGTTGAGGTGGGTTCTAAGCAGTTTGTAACGATGCCACAGGTGGTGTGTATGCCCCCAACCCAACCAAGTGTGTGACTCCAGCAGCCACACTCTTTGGTGTGAAGCCAAAGCCATGGCTGCCAAGACCCACATCCAAGTGCTCCTCACGACTCTTAAGCTGACGCACCTCCACACTTCTCTAAATCCTCAACGTCCTCATCTGTAAAATGGCAATTTTAGTTCCCTGTGTCAAAGGAGTGGTATGTGGTTGACTGACAAAAAAGAAATGCATTGTCAAGGGTCAAACAGCCTTGGACTTGGGGTTTGCGGTGTTCACATACATGCCTCGTCCTCCTGTCCGGCTCCATAATTGGAACCCTGTACCCCCATCACACCACTATTCGTAAACCTAATGGTTTGTTGATTTAACTCATTAGGGGCTCTTAGCACTTGAGAGGTGTTTAAAAACACAAACCAACAATTAGTCTTTGGGGACCAAAGAATAACGCAAGCATCATGTATCACTTTTCCAGGCTCAACAAACACCCATTTTGATGTGTTAATGGCCCCTGGTAAAGGCAGTAATTTTCAGTTAAATAAAGCAAGCCACCGGTCCAAATGCAACCTCTCCGCAAAGACACAATCTGCCCTTCCCTGTGAGTTGGCCAGGAATAAACAATAACCAAGCACCTTTCATAAATGAATAACATACACATAAAGTAATACACATACTATAAAATGTACTGTCAACAACTAAAGTGAAGAGGTTACAAAGCCCAGATCCAGGAACCAGAAGGCAAGGATTGGAGTCCAGCCTCTGATACCAGTTCGCTCTGCGAACTCAGAAAATGTCACCACTATTTTCACTAAAATATTCTTATTTGTTTCTGAGAGAGAGAGAGAGAGAGAGAGAGGGAGAAACAGGCAGAGGATCTGAAGTGGGCTCTGCACTGATAGCAGAGAGCCCAACGCGGGGCTCAAACCCACAAATCATGAGATTATGACCTGAGCCAAAGTCAGATGCTTCACCGACTGAGCCACCCAGGCCCCCCAAAATATTATCACTATTAACAAAGTATGTAACTATCACAACTAATTCTACTTTCAGTGACCCTCAAGTTTATTATCTGTAAAACGGGAGAAATGTTTCTTGTGGCCAACCTCACAGTGTGGTGACGAATGTAGTTTGAGGTGAGCAAATTGCAAAGCACTATTTAAAATTTGAAGGCTTTGGTTGTGATAAATTAATCATTAAAGTGACTACACCGTTTCATTCTGCTTCTCTGACTGTTAACGTAGATACATGATCTCTCGAAGAAGAGTGAACTGAATCCAGAGATGTGTGAAGTGTATCTGCTTTACGCAATTTTTAATTGTGAGAAGATATACATAACAATTACCATTTTAACCATTTTAAAGTATAGAATCGAGTGGCATTAGTACATTCAAAACGTAATGCAGCCATCACCATTGTCTAGTTCCAGAATATTTTCATCCCCCCAAAAGGAAACCCCCTATCCGTTAAAGTAGCCACTCCCCATTCACCTCTGCCCCTAGCCTCTGGAAACTTCTAATCTACTTTCTGCCTCTATAGATTCACCTATTCTGCACATATCATATTAAAGGAATCATACAACGTGTGGCCTTTTGTGTCTGGCATCTTTCACTTAACAATGTTTTCAAAGTTATAGCGAGTGTCTGTGCTCTTTACACAATAGTAAACCTAATATTCTTTAAGCTATATATTCAAAACACCCAGTTAATAAACATAATGATCTACCATTTATCGAGCACTTATTATGGGCCAGGCACTGAGTACTTTCTATACATGATCTCACACAACCCTTACCAGATCAGTAATATTATCTCCATTTTACAGGTGAGAAAGGGAAGACGCAGAAAGATTAAGTAACTTGTCCAAGGTCACACAGCACTTAAGTGGCTAGGAATCAAACCTGATTTGTCATATCCCAGAGTTCTTTCTTTCAATCATCATATCTGGTATTTGCACAGCCCAAGAGGGCCAGGCCACAAAGGGCAGAAGTATGGCCAGGCAGCCAGTTATGGGGACCCCAGGGAGATCTGAGAAATCTTGGATCACCTCTCAGCCTTGTGAACTCCATCCCATCTGGCAGCCCAATTGAGGGACAACTGCCCCTAGGCACGGTCCCTGGAACTTCCAGGCTCCTCCCCGGAGGCTTGCATTTGACTGTCCTCCCCCTGAACGAGGCATGGTGGAGAGTAGCCATGCGGCAACTGAAATGCTCTGATCCTGTTGCCAGAGGTCCAGGCTTGCCAGCTAGTACCTTAGTCCTGGAAAAGTGGTCCGTCCTTGGATAAATACCCTATCAGCTTCCTCTCACATGCTGCGCAAACACAAACACTAAAAACCTGAAGACTAGAGCCTCACTACATGACTTGAAGAAATACATAATGGCCAGCAGTGGTGGGAGCCCTAGGGTCATGTGGGGACTCCACCCACGTTTGCCAGACTTGCAGGCTAAGAGGAAACTGACACTATTTCACAGCAGGTGAACATCAGCAAACATCTCCCTTTTCAGACGCTGGTCCTGGATGCTGAGGAGACAGAGCTCATCTTCAGCCGTCATCTCGCTACTCTTTAACCTTCCCAACTTTAACTGCTATAAATGATATTGACAAAAATGTGGTATGAAGTGTAAAGAGCATGGAATTAGGAAGAACAAGACTCTGATTTGCTAAGCAAATGTAGGAAGACCTGGGGTAGATCACTTCCTTTCCTAACATCCCCCCTTCAGAACAGGCCCAAGGAAGGCACTGGTGACTGTACACAGTGCTGATCATCCACAACTGGAAGAGCCAAGCTTCTAGAAGGATTTTCTGTTCAAGTGCCTCACAGGTGAATTTCTTGATTCGCTGTCAGGGCAAGGAGGGCTGGAAGGGCATAGACTGTACTCACTTTCTCAACGATGAGATTCTGCACCTCGTCGGGGCCCAGGAGAATAAAACAAGAATCATGATGCTTCCCAGACAGCGTGGCAGGGAAGATGGGATGCTGTAACTTAGCACCCAGTGTGAGGGTGTGAAGCAGGGGTTCGAAAAATGTCAGTTCTCCTTCCACCTTGAGGATTCAGAAAAAAAATAAACCATCTTGGTGTTATTTCATTCAGTTTGGCCAAAGGATTTGAAGAACTGACCCTAAAACACAAAACAAGAAAAAAACTAATTCTGCACCATGAGCACCGATTCCTGAACTGGGAGTGAGGATTGGCCCCAAGGACAATTGAAAGAAAAGGAGAAAGATGTCCGAGTTTCAGTGATGTGTCAATAACTAAATCATCTGCTTTAAGCGGAAATCAAAAGACTTGAGTGGATAGGAGTCAGCCCATCTGATGATGACTCAGCTCACATGGTTATTTGGGACTAAGAGCATGATTGATTGAAAGGCATTGATTCATGAGAAACTGATGTCCTAATTCTGTGACCATTAAGCAAAAACAAAACACGAAACTTTAGATCATGACCTGTGATTATCTTCCATCTCCATGGACGGATCTCTGAGTTGCAAGAGAGACACAGACTTCATTTCATTGGGGTTGCAATAAAGCCTGGAATGTCACACGGGTCCCATTAACGTTCTCACTTCCGTGAAGCCTGCAGGAAATGCGGAGAACCTGGAAAGAAGAGGTTGGGATTTGGAGTAAAACCATCTGGGCTTGAGACTGGACTCCAACACTGACTTCCTCTCCGTGTGACCTAAGTCCCTGAATTGCTCTGAGCCTTAGTTTCTTCATCTGTAAAATGGGCACAATAATAATACCTCCTGGGGTTCTTTTAGGGCTCTAATGAGGGAAGGGATGTCTAAGTTCTATGCATAAAGCAGGGTCCACCCTGAGGAGTTCTGAGCCCAGTCTCTATTTTGGAGCCCAGAGCCGGCTGCCAGGTGTCAGGTGTGGGCAAAAGGCACACCTTGGCATAGCAGTTTTTCCCAATGGTCCAAAAATATATTCCCTGAGGAACTGTTTCCCAGGAACAAGGTGAGGTGTGTGTGTGTGTGTGTGTGTGTGTGTGTGTGTGTGTGTGTGTGTGTGTTCTGAAGTGGGTGAAATTTGTCAACAAAATTTTTACTAAAAATGGAACTTTTGCACATCTAATTGCAGAATTTTGCAAAACAAAACAGAAGATATCTTGCCTGCCTCCAGGCCTATCCGAAGGGATTAATTTGTCACTCTTCAAAAACAACTCTTCGGAGGGATACCCTCTTTGATTCTCTATTCTCACATTAATTAGTAGTAGAAGGAACACGGAACACACTTGGTAGAGGAGAAACGAGGAGAAATAAATCTGCCGCCCCTCTCAAGAGGGAGAAACCAGGAGGTAAGGGGCACCCGCGGGAGCGCCGCTCAAGCCTGCAGTTATCAGCCTCCCTCCCAACCCCGAAAGGAGAAAGGACAATAGAGAAGGTGGCTTAACAAAAATATGTCTTTGAAGCCTAAACCCCACCAACAAATGCTTTCGAGAGTAAAACAGGGACATAGCTGATTTGTTGTCTTTTACCGATTATGGAAGCAGCTGACTGCGTTGGGAACCAGATCCCAACTCAGGTACCCTCCAGAATTTGAGATCACTGTTGAGGCCCAGCATTGAATGCTCTCTGTACTTCAATAATCGCCTGATTGCTGTGTTCTGATCAGAATCTTGATCTGAAGGTATGTGTTTCAGATTCCCAAGAATTTATTGTTAAGTGATGACTTTTTCATGGAATTTTTTTTTAGTTAAGTTCAGGTTTGCTCCTGTCATTTTGTGTTGCCCAAATACGATGATTTTTTCCTTTAAAATGTTTAATCGTGTTCATCAGTTTTCATCTTTCAAAAAAAAACCCCAATTAATGGTTTTACTGGCTGAAGACCACATTTGTGTCACTAAATTGCCTACAAACCATCTTTGCAAGGTGGACGGCTCTTCAGTCCCAAGCGAGCAGATGCGGGAAAGGCTGAGTGTAGACGGCAGGATTTCCCACTGTCCCCCACTTTTTCCCGGGGCCCCTGCCACCCGGTCCCAGAGGCCGAGTCCCCTGCCTGCTTATTTAAGATAATTACAACATGTGTTTCTTCCCTGCTGGCTCTGCTGAGGCAGAAAATACTTCATCGTTTACTTCAGTCATGAGAATAAAGCAAAAAATCTGGAACGTAAACACCATTTTTTCTACGCATTCAAAGGCAGGGCTCAGGGTGAGTTTGTGAATAATAAACCGAAGTTGGCAATCAGGCTAATAAGTATGGAGTTGCTGGGGAGAGAAGTCCTGCGGGGGCCCTGAGCTGAAGGGGGCTCCCCGGGGCCTTTGTCCACTTGTTGGTAAATAACAGCCCTTTATTTACATACAGTTGTGTCGGTTTCAAAAGATATTCACAAGTCCGGGTAGTTTCTGCGGCTTGATTTGCATGGCGAGGCATATATCTGTGAATTTTTAAGGAGATTTTGCCCTGGAGAGCTGTAGGCCACTAGGTCGAAACGCAAAGGGGGGGGGGGGTGGGGGGGTGAGGAGGCTCACGTGGTTCGTAGGCAGCCCAGGGCCTTAAACAGGCGCTTTCTTTCTGAAATCAGAATAACCCCAGTGGATATTCTGCAGCCCTGAACTCAGTGAGAGCCCGGGGCCCGGCGCCTTTAGGGTTAAGAAGACAACTTTGAACTGAATTTCTTCTCCTCCTCGTAGCTTGGGGAAAGCATCTGACGCGGGGCATCTCCACTGAAACTCTCCAGACTTGAAACATTTTCCATTTTGAGCTTGTAGCAATCAAAACCTTTGGTAATGAGTTCTCTGCCCCAACAGAAGTCCTGCATCCAATTTGTAGGCCATCCTGGTTGAAATGGTTTACAAGATGGAGAGCAAAAAAATCTAAAGGAATATTCTAGAGAAAGAATGAAGTGCTATCACGGAGATCTTTATTTATGGGAAGAAAAGGAACTAAACCATTACCTCAGAATGAAAGATTACATCAGTCAGATATAAGGTAAATCTATTCTAGCAGTGAAACATCAGAAACCCATAATCCTTTCTCAAAGCCCTTTTGTTATTTTAATGTCCAACAAATTATGCCTTTTTTTTTTTTTTAAGAAGAAAAACACTTTGATTTGAGAGGTTTCTTTTGCTCTGGGAGAAGTAATTTCAAACTGGTTAAAAAAAGTTTTAATTTTCTGGAACCCAGTCTTTGCTGGGCTGGCCAAGCACGGCACAGGCTAAGGTAATTTTTAGCTTCAATAGAATCGGGTACAGTGACCATCAAGAGAGGCTTCAAGTTGCTATGGTGACGGTGGTCCAAAAAAGTACTTACGTTAAGCGAGGCATTTTGGGGTTGCTAATTTGAAACTTTTGCCATTATAGTTTTTTTTTTTTTTAAGTGGATAAGTGTGGACAAGTAAATTGCAAGCCTCACTAGATTGTCCTTGCTGTTGATGTCCGTCATATCACAGGGATCCTCGTTACATATCCTCTAAATGACTTTTAAAGAATAGTAGGAAATATGGAAATGTTGAAGAAAACTGGGCAAATGACAAAAAAATAAAAATAAAGAAAACCTGTTTCTCTGTAGAAGCTCTTCCATGGGAAGTCCCTCAAGTAATCCACAAGACAGGGACAGGTAGAGAAGGTCCTTCATGGCTTCTCTGCATCCGCCCTGGCTTGATGCTGGATGTAGAGGTCACTGAGGGGAGCCCTGCTCTCCAGCACCAGAAATTATGTGCCCGTTGACACCTTATAAGGTCTCAGGTGATGAGGGTAAACGCGCATATCAAGGGCTCTATTTTCAAAATATATGAATGACCTTTCCTTGTTAACTTGGAGTTGGAGGTTAACCAACAGACATGTATGAGGTGCCTAGTACATGCTCAGGTCACGCGCTCTGGGAAAGAAACCAAACACCCTTGCACTTGTGGAAGCTATATTCCAGAGATGGGGTCAAACAAAAGACATAATAAATGAAAGATAGGTGGGTGATAGTTGATAGGTCGAAAGATGATAGATAAAGTGATAGGTAGATGACAGAAAATGTGATAGGTAGATAGATGATAAAGTGATAGGTAGGGGCGCCTGGGTGGCTCAGTCAGTTGAGCGTCCGACTTCAGCTCAGGTCATGACCTCATGGTTTGTGGGTTTGGGCCCCCCGTTGGGCTCTGTGCTGAGAGCTCAGAGCCTGGAGCCTGCTTCAGATTCTGTGCCTCCTTCTCTCTCTGCCCCTCCCCGATCCATGCTCTGTCTCTCTCCATCTCTCAATAATAAACGAATGTAAAAAAACATTTTATTAAAAAATTAAAAAATAAAGTGATAGGTAGATAGATGACAAAGTGATAAAATAGGTAGATACATTATACATAAAGTGATAGATAGATGATACGTAAAGTGATAAGTCAGGTAAGATAAATGATGATAGATGATAGACAGACAGATAGATAGATAGATAGATAGATAGATAGATAGATAGATAAGAAATAAATAAGAGATGATAAATATGATGTCTGAAGGTGGTAAGTGCTACAGAAAAAAATACAGGAAGTGTGCCAAGAGCCAGGATGAGACATAAGTGAGAAAAAGGTGGTCAGGATGGGCCTCACTGAGGTTGGGGACACTTGAGCAGAGGCCTAAAGCCAGTGAGGAGTCAGACCAGCAGAGGTCTGGGGAAGAGGGTTCCAGGCAGAAGACATGAGCACATCAAAGCCCTTGATTCAGAAGGTCATTGTTCGTTACCATATTCAACAAAACAACAAACCTCAAGGTCATGAAGTATGTCGGGTTTGAGCTCCTCCACTAAGTGACCTCAGACTTCAGTGCGCAAATGCTTCATCTCTTCCCTCCTTCCTCCAAGTCAGGAGGTTCTTCAACAAGGAGGTTTTGCCTTGTCCCAGAAAGAGCCCTGCTCATTTCTCACCTGTTAGCTCTGAAGTCATGTGATTTGGGAAAACAGACGACCCAACCTGCTGGACTTGGGTCTCAAGAAGGCTGAGGGTCTGGACCATGAGGAATCCCATCACACACCTAACTGTGTGTGATCGGCCTTTTACACCATGACTCTTTTCACATCAGGGCCACATGGTATCACACCTGAATTCTTTAATACTCACTTGCACCTGGCACATTATGCAGCAGAATTAGTAGATGTCCTACAAACGCAGGACTCCACTGCAGGTTATCTCTTTTGTGTTCAAATGCCTGTCGCCTTCCTCATGGTTCTCATCGCTTGCAGATGCCGGATAAACGAGGGGCGGGGCGAACACTCGCCTGCAGTTTCAGAGCTGTGTTTTCTATCAGAGCATTTCCAAACCTGTGACCTCCGTTGCATCCTAACAACAACCCCCTGGGATGCATAGAGAAAGTGCTGTCAGCCTTCACTTGGAGATGGGCTGGCAGATGGAAAGAAGTCAAATGAGTCACACCACAGTGACAGCAGACCCCTAGATATCTAGGGACCCTGATTCCACGTTCTCATGCGGCCGGGAGAGGCCTCCAGAGTGGCCAATGACCGCTGCACCAGCGAAGGTTAGGAATTGCTTCAGGATCATGAGAGGTGGAGGGCAAGCACAGGAGGCGGAGCCATCACCCACATGTCTGCTACACAAATTAACCTGAGAATTAACCTAGTGGGTGCAGCGGGTGTGGAAATATGCCTAGAAATGAGTGTGGAGGGCCCCGTGCTCGGGAGTCAGGGGTCCTGAGTGCTGGTCCTGGGCGCAGCAGTTACCTCTGTGGTGAGAAGGAGGCGCTATCCTGAACCTGTTTTCTCCCAGGCGGCCTCAGCGCTCTGAGGGCACACAGTGCCCCTGGGACAGGTCCTGTGAGGATGACCCCTCTTCTCTTTTCATCCCTCAACTCAGGCACTGGGGGGCTCTGGGACTTGGGGGCAGAGCACTCAGCGAAAATTTAGTGGCATTTTTTCACTGAATTTATTTTTATATTTGCTTTCTATCTGTATGGCAAATGATGCTGATTTTTCACCCCTAGTGGGAATATCAAGATTTCATTTAAGATAAATGTATTTAAGTAGACATAATGAATTATTTGAATAAAAAAGTTTAGTTAATGACATTAGAGGTGGGACACAGTGCAAAGATCCTAAAGATGGTTCAGGAATGAGTGACTGCGGGAGAGGCAGAGCCAGACGACCTCAGGGATCCCCCTGCTTGGAAAATCAGTGGAGAATGGTGGTTATGAATATAAGCTCTGGAGCCAGACTCTCTGGGTCTGCAGTTCTGGTCACTTACACCTGGATAAATCTGAGCAGGTGACTTAATCTCACTGTGCCTCACTTTCCTTATCTGTAAAATGGGACGAATAGCACACCCATCTCAAATGATTGCAACATATTACACTTACTAGTGTACACAGCTCTGTACGTGTCTCCTGTTATTACCACTCAATTGGACCACACACACCAAGGGCTTTCGGAAAACAGAGTGGGGCCCCAGTGACCATACTCAGTGGTTTACCAGATCCCCCCTTGCTCATACATACCATCTCCTATCCCTGAACACGTAATCCCGGCGGCCCTCCCACCCTCTTTTCCTATTGGAAAGTGAGTGAGGCCTTCCCTAAATAAAGAGGGTGGAGGAGCTCCATCTGATGGCTCCATCCCCGATCCACACGGAATGGTGTAAAGGTGTCCAGGTGGTATTTGTCTTCTCGTCGCTTCTCTGAGCTCCTACAAGAGTCAGCTGTGAGCCACATGTTAAATCATCTCCTGAGCCAGAAAGAAAAAAAGAAAAGAATTATGAAGTTAGAGCAGCGAAAATAGGGGTGCTCCCATTCACCGCCCTCCCTGAGGTTCCCTCCAGGGCTGCCTCCTCGCTGCGAGTCCCACTTACTCTCTGGCACTGCTGCATCTTTGAGGCCCCCAAACCCTGACTGAGGCCCCAGGGGTGAGGGACTTTGCAGGTGACCGTGGGCTGTTCCTGGGACATCCACTCACTTTCTTCTGGTGTAAGTTAACATTCTCCTGGGGTCAAATGTACAAGCAGGGCCATTCTGAACAGGCTGAATTTGCGTTTGTGATGTACTGCCTCCCACTCATCAAACAGAGGTGTGTGAGATGCTCCCCACCTGTCTGCACTCGCTAGTGGCAGAGAGCAGGTAACAGTTAATAGACCGACTTGGAGAATTTATTTAAAGAGAAATGTTAACTGTATTCTTTTCCAAGGAGGTGTGAAGATGCCCAGTTCCTTGGTTGCTGCATATACACACCATGAGAAGGCATCCTGGGTCACTCCTGTGCATTGATGAGAAACAAGGAGCCAGCTGTCACCAGCACTGTATGCAGAGAAGGTCATGGTATAGGTCACGATCTTTCCAGCAGAGCTGGGGCTTCTGGATTCTTGAGCTGCTATTCTTAGTACGGTGGCAAACAAGTGACCCCCATTTCTCCAGCTCCCTCCAATCCTTGATATTTCCATTTCCACTCCCACAAAACAATAGTAAACCAAGCTGTAGTGGCAGAATTCAGTATGACCATGGGGTGGGATTACAGAGTGCTTCCGGGTGTGGCTTCTGAAGCCGGATGGCCTCAGGTTTGACCCTGGGTTTTCTGCATCCTGAGTAAATGACATTTATTCAACACTTAGTGCCTCAATTTCCTCAGCTATAAAATGAAGATAATAGTACAAGGGTTGTTGGGAAAATTAAATAGGCTAATACACTTTTTTTAAAAAAAATATTTTTATTTATTTCTAGGACAGAGAGAGAGAGACAGAGTGAGCAGGGGAGGGTCAGAGAGAGGGAGACACAGACTCTGAAATAGGCTCCAGGCTCTGAGCTGGCAATCAGCATAGAGCCCGATGCAGGGCTCGAACCCACGAACCACGAGATCATGACCTAAGCCACCCAGGCGCCCCACATAAAGCACTTTCAACGGCGTCCGTAACCTAGCAACAACAGGGCAAGTGTTAGCAACTATCGGTTACTGGAACAAATCTTCATTAGGGCAAGTATCACACTCCAAGATGGCCTCCAATGATTCCAGTCTCCCGGCACTCATACACTTACATAGTTCCTGCCACATTGAAGAGGGCTGACTGTGACCAGGACACAGAGGAAATGGTGGAGCATGACCTCTGAGGGAAGGTCATAAAAGTCACGGTACTTGCACCTTGTCAAGTAGCTGCCATCTGAAGGCTGAAGGAGCCGCTGCCAAGGTTGCTAATTAATGTGGCTGGCAAATCAGTGCTGGCCATTGCAGGAGGTCTCTGGTCCTCCCCACACAGGCCTCCCCATAGGGCTGTTTGATGTCCTTGAATATGGCAGCTGGCAAACGACCCAAGAGAGTGCACGTTGTCAATACTGTTGTCTTATCTTACATTTAATTTCTTATTCTCAAGAAAATAGTCTGTATTTTCTTGAATTTTATTATAAGTACCAAGCAGAAGCTACCTAAAAACTCTTTTTGTTGTTTCCTTAGGTACATATTTTCCAAAATAATGGCCTTGTGCATCTTCAGGCTGTGTTCTCCTCTTCCTAAATGATAGGCCATCTCTTTTTTTTATTCTCTCTCTCTCAATCAAATGCCTCATATTCTTTCTCTTTTCCTCTTTCTTTTCTTCTCCTCCTCCTCCCCCTCCTCTCTCTCCTCCGTCTCCTCATCCTTCTCTACCTTTCTAACCCGGGAATAAAGAAGGTCTCTATCTATGTTTGCTATTTGCCTCTAAACATAGTAGATGGACTCTCTCTTGTCCCTTCATTTAATAGTTTTCTTGCGCTCTAATAAAAACTCTCTTACAGAGCTTGTGGGAGGTTGGTATCAGTTAGCTCCGCTGCATAACAAACTACCCAAATGTCAGTGGCTTACAATCTCAATGATTTATTATTGTGCACATCTGTGCTTCTGCTATGGTTTAGCTGACCTAGGCCAGGCCCAACGGCTCTGCTTTAGACATCTTGGCAGCTCTCACTGCATGTCTGTTGGCACTGGGGCATCTCCATTCCATGTATCTTTCATCCTCCTTTGATCTTCTTCCTTTGCCCTCTCATGCCTAATGTGGGCATATTTTTCTTATAGTGATATAGATGTACCGAATGAGGAGTAGAAGCATGAGCCTAGGATCAGAGCTGGCATGCTGTCATTTCATCTATAGATCATTAACCAAACAAGTCACATGGCCAAGCCCAAGTTCAAAGAGCACGCAACTATATTCTTCCATTCTGCATGGAGATAGAGGAAGAATGCAAAGTCACTAGGAAACGATGAATACAGGAGGCATAAAGAATTGAGGCCAGTAATGTCCCACAGTGGTTCAAAAATGAACAAGACATCTCTTGATTTGGGATCTGCCTTTAAGGATTCAAGAGAGAAGAATGTAAAGGATGGTCAGAGAGCAAGAAGGAAATCAAGAAGAAAGGGTGCACAATCTGAACAAAAAGCAGCCCAGACTCTCTCTACCCATCTCGCTCCATGCTCAAGTCTTCATCGACCCGTCTGGAAACTGTTCAAGACTATCAATACCAGAGCCTCTCATGGAGCCCGGCTCCAAGATCCTGATTTGTGCTTTCTCCTGCAGTCTTGCGAGGAAAATCCACACAGGGTTGATGATTTCCAAGCTAGTCCAACCACACCACTTAGAGTCCTTAGTCCTCTTGTGGGTCAGCTCTTCCACAAATGAGTGCATTTGTGAACAGTGGCTTCCTGGAAGCCTCATTGTTTTTCATTGCAAGGACATCCTTTGCCAACTGGTACACATGAACAGCTTCCCAATGGGTTTCATTATGACAATGAGCAGAACTTCCTGTACAGGATCAAAATTAGCCTCCCCAAAGGACAGAGCCCAGCCTACATTCTGCATTCCAAGGACTCGGTCTTCCCTCCCCATTGTCCCAGAGAATGACACTCACTCTCTGCTTGGGAGTTCTTCAGAGAAGACCACATTTAATGCAGACTTGTGTGTTCTGCCTGCTCAGGAAAGCATGGAGGTGTCCTGATAGAAGGAATAGTACAGCTTATCTAGTGTGGAGTCGGCAAACTTTTCTGTAAAAGGCCAGATGGGACATATGTTGGGTTTTGTGGGCCCTCCAGTCACTCTGCCGCTGTAGCACGAACGGCAGATACAGGCCACACGTGAACAAGTGCGCATGGTGTGTCCTTTAAACTCTCTTTACAGAAACAGCTGGCGGGTCCGACTTGGTCCACAGGCCACTCATAACTGACTGCCCTCTGTTCTAATCTAACCCCTCCTTTTGCGTAAGTGGAAACTGAGCCCTCAGTCTCTCCTGTCATCACTGAATCTCACATCAGTGAATCTTACATCCAACTGTGGCAATGGTGTTTTGGTACCATGCTTCTTCGGGGGGCTGTACTCAGCGGGGGCGCCCCAGTGTGAGTGTGCCGAGTCGTTAGCACCCATGTCTCTCTGGCTGTTAAACATTTTCAATATCACCCTCGCTTTTTTTTTTTTTTTAAATGTTCAAGACTTCCGCAAGACTCAGCGCTCCTTGAGACTGGACCTTGCGTCATCCATGTTGCAACCCTGGTGACTTTGCAGCTCAGCCTCTGAGACATCAGAAGAGCACAATTTAAATGAATGAAAAAGACCCCGAAAAGAGAAACGACTTGACCAAGGTCATGTAGTCTAATAAACAGCAGTGCAGGGACCAGATCCAGCTCATGACATTGCAATCTCTATGTTAATACAGTGTAATCAGCCACCGGAGAAAGGTAAGGCTACCTAAGGGGTTGGAGAGCACAGGAACACTGATGAAGCCAGCAAGTACCTCCCAAGAGCCCTGCAAGTCGCAAAGTCATATGCAAAATGCTGCAGGCAGGGAGGGCCTACCTTCCCTCCCTACAGGGAGATACACACCAAAGTAGTTCTAAGCTCTGTGCTTATCTCTACGTACTGATAGATTCGGAAAACTATGGTTAACTTTTATTTTCTACCTCTCCCTGGCTTGGCTCTCCGCTACATTTATAATTACACACACACACACACATACTCCCACATACACACACACAGAACCTAAATTGTCATTGAAGAGTCTAGTGTCTAGACCAGGTTTCTTGATCTGAAGCTTTTAGAACAACCCCTTCTCAACCTGGGACTTTCTGCACCTTTCTTAAGTTATATATACAAATGTGTGCATTTTTTTAAAAAGAGGGTGCATAGATATTTTTCAGATTATTACAAGAATCCATGTTCCCACATTTTAGCTGTAGGTAAGGGGACTTATGATTCATGTCCTAGTTTTACTGCATTGGTGTTGCCGAGGTCTGTTTTAGTGCCAGAGCAATAGCCAACAAAATAGTACATAAATCTTACAAGGTGGGGGTTGGGAAGAAGCTTACACTGTTTCTCTTTCACCGCCAGTTGAGCATGCTTATTTTTCAACAACTCTTGGGTGTTTGACCTCAGAGTTGCAAACCCCTCCTCAGCTTCTGTCATGAGGGTTGAGCATTTCTGCAAAGTGGTAGAGAGCATGAACTTGGAACCCAAACATCCTGTGGTCTGATCCCAGCTCCCTACTCGCTGTTGTTCTGTAACTCACTCAACCTCTCCTGGCGCCCTTCTCCTTAACATCAGTGTCTCAGTTCACCTACCTGCAAAATGGGAATAAAAATACCTAGCTCGCAGACTTACTGTGAACATTAAATAAATTCCATATTTTAAGTGTCTAGAACAGCACATGGTAGGTGCTTCACCGGCTTGGCACATATTAGGCACTTAGCAAACATTTTTTCATTTTCTTTATCTTTCCTCTCTTTTCTTTTTCATATATGTGGCATCTAGAAAGAACGGTTTATAGTACATCCTCAAGATTGTTCCCTTCCTTCCTTCCTTCCTTCCTTCCTTCCTTCCTTCCTTCCTTCTTTCTTTCTTTCTTTCTTTCTTTCTTTCTTTCTTTCTTTCTTTCTTTCTTCTTTCTTCTTCCTTCCTTCCTTCCTTCCTTCCTTCCTTCCTTTTCTTTCTTTCTTTCTTTCTCTCTCTCTTTCTCTCTCTCTTTCTCTCTCTCTTTCTCTCTTTCTTTCTCTCTCTTTCTCTCTTTCTTTCTTCTTTCTTTCTTTCTTTCTTTCTTTCTTTCTTTCTTTCTTTCTTTCTTTCTTTCTTTCTTTCTTTCTTTCTTTCTTTCTTCCTTTCTTCCTTTCTTCCTTTCTTCCTTTCTCTTTCTTTCTCTCTTTCTCTCTCTTTCTTTCTTCCTTTCTTCTTCATTTCTTCCTTTCTTCCTTTCTTCCTTTCTTTCTTTCTCCCAAGATTGATAAACACAAGGAGTTGGTCGCCAGCAGGTCTGTCTACACCTTCTTCCCTCTCTGGCCTTTGGAGAAAGCAAGAAGAGGCAAGCACAGAAAACACTGCTGGATAAACTGCAAGGGAGGAACCGGTTTTTTGTCAGTTACCTTTATAAAAGGAGGCTTGGCAATTTCAACAAGCCTTCTTTGTTTTTGTTTTTGTTTCGTTTTGTTTTAAACTCATGTGCTAAAACATATTCATTCAAAGGCACAAAATTTCACTCAAAGAGGCAATTAGCTTGGAAGATTCCTTTAACTCATTACTGAAACCATCTTAGAAGTTTCTCTTTGGAAACTGCCTTCAAAGTCAGCCCAGGAGTTAGGCATGACCAATAACAGGCATGTTTCAAACTCACCTGTGTGCGAGCTTGGATGGCATAGTAACTCCTGCTGGCTTTCAACACACTCTACAGAGCTCTGCCTGGGCACCTTGCCCAGAACCAGGAGCTGGAGATACAGCCGTGGACAACACAGAAATGTGGTTCCACCACCACAGACCCTATAGTCCAGCGGGGGGTGGGGACAGACACAGCAGAATATGCCCAGGCTTCTGATGGAGGCTGTATGGAACTGTGTGGGTCACAGGACCGAGGCACCCAGTCAGGACTACAGTCAGGAAGGCAGGACATCTAATCTGGGTGCTGGAGGATGAGTAGGACATAGCTAAGTCACCTGTGGTTCCTTGGGCTCCTCACTGGCCAGAGTATAGACATGTTCGGCTACAACTGGATTATTATCCGAGCTCAGAAGAGTGAGGTCTGCGTCGATGTGGTGAGGTGGGTATCAGAAGCATGTAATAGGTCAATTAGGGAATTTTCCCTGTGCAAGAAGACTTTCCCATGGGAGACACAGCCTGGTCCTCCCCTACCCCAGAAGGGATGCTGTTGCATGTCTGGAGGCCAAGTTTGCTCTCTCCAAGGCTGGTGGTCGGGCTCATGGCCCAGAAAGCTGCCCGCCTCCACTGCCCTCACACCTGGCCCCGAGGGGATCTGAATGGGATGTCCCTCCCCGTGCGCACCAGTGTCCAGGAGGTGCATCCCGGAGCTTTGCGACTGGGGGACAGAACCTATCTACATGACACACGTACCCTTGGCCACTCCGGAGTTTCCATAGCCTAGAAGCCCAGGGAGCTTCAGTGAGAGGACAGTCACTCCTGTGTTTCCCACAGTGGCAGGGACTTGACACTTTCCTGCCTCCTCAATCACACCCCAGCAAACACGTGGTGGTGCGGGTACAAACAGCTCCAGAGACCTGAGTGGAAGGAAGTACATTCTCTGACTATAACAACAGGCACAGAGCAGAGTCAGATCTGACCATGTTCTGGAAGCCTTTTGAATCCGAGACCCTTTACTTGTTCTGCGACCTGAAATGTCCTGTGAAGAATTTACATTGGGTGGCGATGTGTCCGGGTGGGGGGTGGGGAGCAGTGGAGGTGCAGAGGGTTCTGGACTACTCTGGGCATTCGGAGACTGACGTATTAACCTCCACCAGCTGCTGGGCCAGGAAGCAGGACACCCACACTTGCATGGAAACAATCAAAGGCCGGCGGTGTCTCTTCCCTGAGGGTGAATCCAAAGAGACACAGACCTGAAATGAGAGCAGTTGACAACACCCTGACCTGGAATAGAAGGGAGAGGGAATGCTTTGCTGGACCATTTGTACAAAATATGTAGGAAATCTAATAAGTCACATTAAAAAAAAAATCCATCTATAACTAAAACAGAACTCTTACTGCAGTTTATTTTTTACTTTTTTCCTTAAAATTCTTTTTTTTTTTCACTTATTTTATTCATTCTGAGAGAGGGAGAGCAGGACGCTGGGCTCGAACCCACCAACTGTGACATCATCACCTGCGGAAATCAAGAGTCAGACACTTAACCAACTGAGCCATGGAGGCGTCCCTGCAGTTTATCTTTTGACGAGAGGAGCTGGAGTTGGGAGCGGTTGGGCATACTTTTGTAATCTCGCTTTTCCAAGTTAGATGTCAGCCCATGCGGGCAATACTCCGCCCCCAACCCACCCTGATAGGAAAAATCCCTGATTCCAGAGCAGTCCTTGACAGAGAATCCCAGCTTCGCTTTTGCGTTCCATTTTGCCCTTCCTGAAGGTGACCTCTGTGTCCATAGGAAGGACCCCTCGGCTGCTTGACGGAAGCTGCTTCTTCTGAAGAAGGAGCCCACAGCCTGTCCCGTGCTGCTGTCGCATGCCCGGAGTGGAGACCCTCCCTCCAAAGTCCATGCAGTGAGAACAAGAGAAATGTCAACAGCAGCCCAGCAGACAGCGCCTGGGAGAGAAAGCAGTTTGGGGCCATCTCCCTCGACCAAGCACTCTATCTTGGGAAGTACAAACAAGTCTTTTTTTCTAGAATATCCAGACGCATCAGTTAGAAAACCATCTACATGGTCTCAACATATGAGGATTCACTTGCCTCGTGTGGCAAGAGGCCAGAAGGAAATCGCCGGCGTGATTGGTCAAGGACGCACCAACGACCACCTGCTCTGTCCCCCTGATTTCAGGTCCTGTGGGCGGCAGAAACCACCAGTGCTGCCATAAGATGACACGGCCCTCCTTGCATTTGGTTCGGGATAAAGAAGGAGAAAGACGAAAAGCTAAGGGCCAAAAGCCCTCTCCACAGGACGTGTGTTTCCCAACATTTTATTCTGAAAAGAAGTTTTTAACACATGGAGAAGTTGAAAGTATGTTACAGGAGGCGTTTGTATATCCGACGCCTTGATTCTGCCATTGACATTGTCCCAGACTTGCTTTCTCGTGAGCTATCCTGCTGGCCTCCTCTCCGTCCACCCATCAACTCCTAGTCTTGATTATTGGGCTTTTCAAACTAAACTGCAGATATTGGTACTCTTCCCCCTAAATACTTGAGCATCTTCGTGAGGTTTTACCATGCCCATTTTCATTGGCCAGAAATGTACCAAATGGCCACACTGCAGCAAGGAAATCTGGGAGATGATATATTTTAAGTTGTCTCTGCATCTGAATAAAATCAGAATTACATAAGAAAGAAATGGCATGGACATTGGATAGGCAGCCAGCACTGTCTGCACATAGGGAACAGCTCTTTAGAGGGTTTGCCTCACTGGAATTTCTACCGTTCCTGCCTGGCAATGTGTCCAGAGCCAAGCACCGATGTGAAAGATGAGGAGAGAGAGCTTTCGGGGCAGAACACATACGATCTGATGGCCCAAGTTCTGGTAGCTGACCCCTTTGGGGACACATACACACCGAGGAACCCCTCCCTTTCTCCCCTGGCCGGCTGCTGGCATGGTTCTTAGTCTCACTGTCTCAAAAAAGTTCATTGGAAGACCAGGAGGTCCACATGCGTGAATATTTACAAAGTCAAATCACAGTTATCTGATGGCTATGCTTCCAGAAACTCAGCCACCCAAAATGTAGGATAAACCAGAGAAGAATTGTACATTTATATTTTCTGAAAACAAATTGTGAGGGAAGAGTAAGTCCTGTGGTGAGAGCACTTGGGCTTGGCTTTCTGGTCTCGGTTCTGCAGCAAG
Organism: Proteles cristata cristata; assembly: GCA_017311185.1. NCBI lineage: Eukaryota > Metazoa > Chordata > Mammalia > Carnivora > Hyaenidae > Proteles > Proteles cristata. The sequence goes on along the minus strand of JAESUZ010003141.1, from coordinate 1,420,797 downwards.
AAATCACCAACTTCCTTCTTCCTGGGCCTCCTTTCCTTTGCTCAGGCCACAATCTGCATGAACGAGCAAGCAGCTGTCACAGACGAGCAGGTCTCTGTACTGTGTCCAGGATGATTTTATGGCAGCCACATGATCTCTATCTTTAAGAATTTGATGTCTATTCAGTTGAACAAAACCCATTTCTTTACCCTGCAGGCCACGCATTGGTAATTATGAGTAACATAGGGCCATAACGAGGCACAGTGCTCTAAGAAATGACAGCCTAATGGAGAAAGGAAATAAAAGTACAAAAGGTTTGCCCTATGGGGTCATTTAGTGAAAGGGCGAGAACTCTACACACAGCTGCCCCATGTGTCGTACCACAACACAAATCTATAAATGATGATTATAGTGATTACCCTGACCCATTACACTGTCTCAAGTATGTTCAGTTAAATCTGGTTCAGGAGGTAGAGGCATTTGTAACTCATTCTGGAAACATTTCCATAAAAAGTTTAGTATCTTCAAAGCCAATTGCGCTTAAGTTACCTGGATAACTCAGTTACATGTTTTGTCTCATTTCCCAATGATGTGGGATAAACCGCATTCTGCTATGTCGTGTGCACAGGTTATGTATACTCAACAGGCAGAGTGCCACCCAGAAGAACTGTGTCCTCATGAGAAGTACAAAAGAGTGATGGAGAATTAAAGTAGGGATCGACAGCCAGTGTGAATTTGAACTTAAGGAAGTAGCACTTCTTCCATACCTGAAATGATTGTAGAGTGATAGCTGGACAATGATGGGGAAAGGGGAGGAG